>LJIJ01004167.1:0-15756 GCA_001718145.1 Orchesella cincta
AAATAATTTTCCAAAGAATTTCACTTTCTCCCGCTAGATGCTTTCGCCAGACAAAGGGCTGCCTAACTCATCCTTAACTCAAGATAACCCTGAAATCCATCTTTCCTTGTTTCAGTTTCTCTCATTTTGTGTGATGCCTAGGTGACACTCCATCAATATGGTCAGTGGAGTTATATTATAAAATAGAATGGATTTTTCACTGGAACAGTACAACTGCCACTGACGACTCCAGTAATCATTAGGCTCGCGTCAAAGCATTTCAATCCTATGAAGAAGCCTTTCTACTATCTCTTTCTAGCGTATTTAGCCCAAACTAAATCGAATCGTATTACATTATGATTTGAAAAATTACCAAGGAAACTGCCAATCATCATCGTTAACACACCGTATGTATACCACGATTAGTTTGTTTAGCCACTACAATTTACTGCTGACAACTATTTCAATTGACTGACATACGAAAAACTACATTGTTTCTTCGCAGTTTGAAGTAGATACAAGAAAGCCATTGGGGCTACAAACCTGCGTTACCAATTGAATTTTTGTCTAGCAACAATTCTCGAAGCAAGTTGCAGATGATAATGTGCAGCAATTGTTAATCGAAACAACTGGAATTGCTTTTGATGCGATCGTTTTGAGACCGTGCTTTGCAGACTCACATTATTGGCAACCTAACGAATAATAAGTAGGAAACCTTGGAAACAATTCAAAGGTTCATAGAAACAGTAAATTAGTTTGCATGCAACACGAGTCGAACTACTTTTACTTATATCCGTGCTTTCCTTTCGACCTCTGACCATATTCATGGCTTTTTAATAACCCTGAATTTAATTTAACTCAAATTTAAATTTGGCATATCATGTATTGTTATTCCGAAAGAGGTCCGTAAACCTAGCTCAGAAAGTGATATTCAACCAAGCTGGTTAATAGCAAAGAGAATGGATTAACCATTCAACACTAACGACATTGTAATGGAAAGTGAATCTTTACATTAGAAAAACTTTTCCTAGATGTCCCAGATGGATATTAGAGGGTATTATCAAAAAGTTTCATTATCGGAGTGACATAAATCATATTTTAAGCATACCAGTGGCCACGGCAACAACGATAGCTCACATCAATAAAAAGGCAATAGAAGCAATAGCTTCGTCGTATTCTATATTAGAACTAGGGATGTTGAAACGGTGAAAGTTGACAGAAACGCATTGAAAAAATGAAAATTTCTGGTGGAGACTATAATTGACGTTGATTAAATGTGTGCTGGTCAACTGGAATGCGAGAAAACTACATCGTTAATCCACATATTTATACAAGGATTCCACGGGGATTTAAAATCTACACTAACTGAGTTGCCGCAAAAAATTGAAAGACGATGGATTTACTTAAATGTTTTAACAAACATTCAATGAGAATTCATGATAAATTCCAATCACATGCACTATATTCAAACAATTATGAAATGATTGTTACCGGAGTGCAGAATCATGTCAGTACATAATAATGCTCTTTATCTTAATAGTTCCTCTGGAACATTTGATAAAAATCAATGGGAAATATTCTTAACAAAGAATCGCATGAAATTTATTATGCACATTGTCTGCGCATGGATTCAGGCTGCACATATAGTCGTATCAATTCCTTACAAAATAAACAAATCAACAGTCAAGCAACACACAGCTTTGCGAGTGTAGTACAACGATGTGTTACTGTTCATATTTGGTACAATCGTTAGGTTAAAAGACGCTACATTGATCTTCTGAAACGAAACTCTTCCAAAACTGGATTTCGTCTGATCCATTTTATTTAAACTCTTACGGCGTTGCTGTTGTAGACCATTAACCGACTCTAATAAAATGTACTTCAAAATGTAATCAACTTTCACAATACAGTTGTGAAACCTTTAATATGAATCTGGGTAAAATCAGCTTTAATATTTCCCACATCAAACATTTTGTCCTTTGTAGGAAACGTACCAGCTACCAAGAGGTGGACTGCATGAATACTGAAGATCACATACAAATTTCATATTTAAACATAATCGCTTACGTAAGAACTTTTGAAATTACGTTAGAGAATCACGATGATTTTGTTTGTACTAGTTATCTGGATAATGGAAAAACCACATTGTTTCTCCACATTCTTGTAGAAAGAGAAAGTAAATACAAGTAAGCGAAGGGGGATTCAGAATCTGCACTACTTAAGTTACTGAAAATCCGACATAGTACATGGCACATTCATGGAAATTTTTCTAATTAAACATTCAAGGACAATCATGGAAAACCCAAATCCCAAGTACTCTCAGTTTAAATTGGCAACCACTTACAACAGAGAACGACGATGTAGATCATTTTGCAGCGTATTCAAGTACCAAGTAAATGGAAAAGCGAGAATTTGCGTGGTCTTTCTCGTTGAATTAGTACCCCTCATCAACATAACGTCGTATTCATTATTTATTATTCATCATTCATTTTGATGCGTACTGAAACTTTGATTACGAATGCATTAACTTCTGGAAAGTTAAAACTTTCTCGCAACTTATTTTGCACTGCAAAGGTGACATCTCGGGTTTCCATGCTTCGCGTGTATTCTTTAATTGCAATGGCATTCAAATCTACATATCTATAAATTTATTCATATACATTTAATTTAATGCAACGTAAACTTCTGGTTGCTAACTATTATAACAGCTGCAAACTTGGTTTCTGTCCGAGTTTAAGTCTCCATTATATCCTATTTTATGTTATGTGCTTTATCAAAAAGAAGAATAAATCATTTCGTGAGGTTACATACTCATTCTGTCATCTGATTTAAAACAGCACGCGAATTGTCTTTCAGTCCAGATTAGAACAATCTGTTAGCAAAAGTCCAACAATGAAACACAAACATTCAAAAAATCTCAAAATATGACATTCTGCTTAACATTGTTGGTGAGCTATCGGAAAGGAGCAAAATGGATAGTTTGGCAACTTGCATTGCTGCTTATTAATCAGATTATGAGTAAATCTTTTTAAGTTGATTTATAAAAGATTTTGTGTGATCAGTGAAATCCCTGTTTATAAATCTCCTTAAAGAAATACCCAAAAACTCACAACATATTGGATTACAGACTAGACTTATTCAACATTCGAATATCATTCCTATTAACTATTTTAAGGGAAAAGGACTAGCTTGACATGTTGCACACAAAAGCTGCTAACTTGAATTTGTAATTGAGCCCAGTGAGTACGCAATTTTCAGCACAAATCGTATCGCTTTTTTCCGTTCTACTCCTAATGCTGCATACTAAGTCTACATAAAAAATAAACTCCGAAGAGACTAATGACACTGCTCAACCAGCATTAATTCAAATAAAGTCAATTATGGCATGAGTTTTGGAGGTTATGAAGATAATCTATTATTTGAAAGAAGCTGAATTTTCTTATTCAGTCATCCAAGGGATACAATTCACCTTGGAGCTATGTTTTAAAAAATTAAAATATTTTAAGTGCTTTTTATAACTACCGTTGTTAGAATATTCCTCATAAAACATTTTTCTAACGAATCAAGATTTAGCATATATGAAGATAAAGTACATTTTGTTCATCGAAGGCCACCTACATTGTTGACTTTCGAGCCAATTGAAATGGCAATTTTTCAATTTCAAACAATTCTTTTTTATGTTACGTGCTTTATGAAAAAAACAATAAATCATTTCGCGTTGCAGTTACAGACTCGTTCTATCCTCTGATTTAAGAAGCACGCAATGTTGTGTTTCATACCAGTTTTGACAATGTGACAGTAAAAAGTGAGCGTTTAAGGGATGAAGCTCGATACTCAAAATATTACATTCCGTATTCCGCACTAGCGTACACGTTACTCCAGTAAATGAATAAATCTCATCAAACTATTAAGTTTAGAACGAATGTACAAGTAATTTGAATAAGCAAAGGGATAATTTACATTGTCAAGCCTTTCTAGTAAGCCGAGCTTGTAAGTCGTAATGTCAGAGAGAGTTAAAGTTTTCCTTTAAAATTTCTGCATAAATTAATAAGACGCTAAGAATCAACTCACTTGGAAACATCTTTGAGAGTAAATGAACAGGCCGGAGCGTAATAAAAATACAAAATGTTCAAGCATGATTTCAGAATGTTATTGAGTTGCAAATTGATAGAAACTTGACCTTTCTTGATAGCATATTTTTTATGATGAGTGGATTCATTTAATGTAGGTTTCTTGCAAAAAGGAACTTAATGGTAGATAAATCTAGCACGCAGGAAATACCAGTTTGCTGTGTTGGATTTTCTATTTTGTTACCCGGATGCTTAGAGCTCGGAATCGGAACATATTTGCTGTTGTTTACGTGCGTTTAAAACACTGACGATACAAATACTTGTGTGTTGCATTTCAATAAAGGTACGATTTTATCAAAATAAATTTTTATGTGCTAAGGGTAGCCTATTGACTAGTTTAGCTGATAGAACTAAGGATCGTTTTACTAAAGTGTCAACACGAAGCATATATGATGATGTAGTAAATTGTTTTCATCGAAAGACCACCTACATTGTTGACTATCGAGTCATATTGATATAAATTGGCGGATTTACTATTTCAAACAATCTTAAATCTGAATTGTATATTTGCAAATTCAAATCGAAAAATCTGGCATGCGATCCAGAAAATGGGTTGTGATAACGATTAATAATCGGAGGGTTTTAATCCTCTCCGATAAAATTTTACATGTATTTTGGTTAGTTCAGGTTATTATGTTTTAAATAATGAAGGTCCTATTCACAAACTAAAACGTTATAAAAATAGTTTCAGGAATTAAAAAGGGGTGTACGTGAGGTGCAACAAAAATATTTAATAATAAGATTTCCTACAATATTTTTCAACGAGTTTTAGGTGATGAAAGTCAAGTTAGATGCTACGATAAATAGTTATTATTTCTCAATTGTTCAGCATCTACACCTTACAATCTTCGCACAGAACGTGGTTATTCTTCCGGTGTGCACGAGGAATATCATATTTGGACAAAATCATTTACTTAAGAACGTAAGAAGTTAACGTTTGAAGAATAACGTAAATTTTGTTTATACTACTTTTCTGAATAATGGAGAACTACATTTTTCTCCGTATTAGGAAATACAGAGAAGTAAATCCAAAAAGCGAAGAGGATAAAAAATCTGCTCTACGTGAGTTGCTGCAAAACCGGCAAATTTCGGAGATATGTGCCAGCAGACATTTAAGAAGATCCATGAAAAAACCAATCCAATGTACTCTCCATTTCATATTGTCGACCACTTAAAACAGAACGAACGTGTAGATAATTTTTCAGCGTTTCCAAGTACTCAAGTAAATGCACTAGCGGGAGTTCGCCTTGGTGCTTCTTTCTTAATTTAAGTGTAACTTTATCATCATGTTAAAAATTTAACTTATTTTTCACTTCAAACATGACGCCTCGTGCTTTCCAAGCATTATGTGAACGGCAAGGCCATGTTTGTTTGTATTTAAATGACCTTAAAATTTGCATATCCCTAAATTTGCTCATATGCATTTAATCTAATGCAACGTAAGCTTCTGGTTGCTAATTATTATACAGCTACAAAATTTGCCAACATGGTTTCTGTCCGAGTTTAACCAAACTCTCCGGTATATCCTATTTTAAGTTATGTGCTTTATCGAAAAGAAGAATAAATCATTTCGTGTTGAGAATACATACTCATTCTATCCTCTGATTTAAACAGCACGCAAAGTTGTATTTCAGACCGGCTTTGAATATTTTTTAGTAAAAGTCAAACAGTACAAAAGGTTAGGGAAATGAGAGAGGGTACGAACGGATACTCAAATTATGACATTCTCTTGATATTGATGATATGAAATACCGTTCCTTAAGCGAATGGATAGGTCTCATCTAACTATTGAGTTTTGAACGAATTTTTAAGCAATTTGAATGAAAAAGGGATATAACTTACATTGTCAGCCCTTTCTAGTCATAAAATTATAAGTCCTAAGTAATAATTCTGTGAGCAAAGGATTTTTTTTAAAACTAAGTTAAAGCTGAATGCCTGACGATTTCTGCATAAAGCAGAAAGGTCCTAATTACCCATTTGAGCATTTTTAACATTGACGTTTAAAGCTCCGCTAAAAACTTCTCTGTGAATTCCACAAACAAATTCTATTGACTCCTATCCAACAATTCATGATAGAGAGCCCGTGAGTTTTCACGATTCTAGTATACAACTCACATTTCCAAAACGTATTGACTGCAACATAACATCTTAATATTTGGATACATATATTTGAAGATTAGGATTACATTTTTATAGTTTAATGGTTTAATTTATTTTCTCCATTTCCAATAACCATCTTATTTTCGGAACAGTTTCCTTCCTAATATCCATCTAAAATTGCATACCCAAAAATCGGTTCATCCACTGGCAATCTACATTGTTAACCATCATGTTGTATTGAATGAAGTTCTGCGTTTTTATTTCAGACAAATAACATTTGTTAATCCGAATTAAAGGTTGTGCGTATGTGAAATCAGTTAGTAATAGTCATTGTCTTCTGAACTTCTACTTTGATTGCTGCACTGATTTATTGAAACGGATCAGGTGATAAGAGTGATAATAAGGCTGCATTTGCTCACGAAAAAGGACCTAAATGGAGTGCATTTTGTCAAGAAATAAGTCGATACTCGATTTCTCACTGCAGACAGTTTGCAAAATATACTATTATAATAATCCTTAATATTACTTGTTCAGATGATATTCTAGTCATACTTGTTGACAGGATTACTTCTGTCAACTTTACAACGTGGCTTCCTTAATCTCGTTGCAAAGCACTAAAGACCAGATTGCTGTGAAACTGTCTACAACTTCAGATTTAGCCATTTGTGGAACGATATTCGTACTAATTTTACAACTTTGGAAAAGACATAACGGTATGTTTATCAATGCATGTACAAATAACGATAAAATCTCGTTTGTATCTCAAAAGAGCTCACCGCAAACCCATGAGATTATTTGAAATTCTTGTTCTTCGTGTTCAGCCTCGTATTCAAAATTGATGGCACAATATCTCTCACAACTTACGCAATCCATAAAAATTTCCCTTTTATATGGGAACTCCCTATTTTCCCTATTTAATCGTTTGGAATATGATTTGTATTAAGTATTTTAATATGAGCCTAATGGTTGAGTACATTGTTGATCTTTGGCTGAGGAAATATTGGGACTGTGGAAAAGAAACGGTAGTCCAAACAAGAGCTTGGCTTTGGCTTCCCATTTTGGAAGAAGCTGAAGCATACAACTCTATATCTGAATGACACACTCAAATGCCAAGCCCCAGTTTATAATTTGCCTATGATGCATTTCTGAATACTGTTGTGATTCTGCATTTCCCTTTTAAATTAGTAGATAACCTATAAACACTCTTTTACCTATAAACCAAGCCTTATATCATGTTCCATCGTGGAGTAAGTGTTTATATGCTGTATAATTAATTCACTTCAATAACAGCATTCATATTATTTATATAAGAAAAGAACCGGCGTGGCATGTTCTACGGAATGTTATTACATTTAACTAATTATGCAATTTCCAGCACATGTGGTTTCTCCCTTTATTTATGTATTTACTACATTTACTACTACTGTTGAAAATTAAATCTACAGTATTTGTGTGCTAGTTCAATGAGTACTACTTTAAAATTAAGTACTAATTCCTCAACGCCAGTTCCTGACGCTAACGGTTGACGTCAAGGTTTGGTAAAGCATCTAGAGACCCTTCAGAAAACCATTTGTCCTATAAAATTCAGTTAGATTCATAGAAAGATAACCTTTATCTCAATTGTTTGGCCTCTGGACCTTACAATCTTTGCATACAAAGTTATAAGGCAATTAATGTGCAATGTTATATTTGTACACAATCAAGTCTTAAGAACGTTAGAAGTTACGTTAAAGAACAACGTAAATTTCGCTTGTACGATTTGGCTGGATAATGGAAAACCCACATTGTTTCTCCACATTACAAATACAGAGAAAGTAAGTACAAATAAGTGACGACGATTTAAAATCTGTTCTACGTGAGTTTCTGTAAAACCGACAAAGTACGAGACAAATTCATGGGAAATGTCATATGAAACATTCAAGGAGGATCCTGAGAAAACAAAATCCCTTGTACTCTCTATTTGCAATTTTCAACCATTTGAAACAGAGAACGACTGTCCAACTATTCTCGAAGCGTGTGCTAATACCAAGTACTAGTAACAGCACTAGCAAGAATTCGCCCTAGTTATTCTTTATTGATTCAAGTAAAACTTTTTGACCAACATGTTTTGCGCTACAAACATGATGCCCAGGGCTTTTCAAGCGTTGTTTGCTTTTATTATAATGAGCTTAAAAATCCGCTATCCTTAAATGTACTCGGATACATTTAATCCATTTAAACGAAGGTTTCTGGTTCCTAATTTTAAAAATACCTACAGATTTGCAAACATGATTTCTGTCCGAGTATAAGAGTAGAACCAAAGTCTCAGGGATACTCCCGTTTATGTTATGAGTTTGTAGAAAGAAGGAACAAGCTATTTATTCCGTTTTATGTGAAACCGGACACATTTTAAAAACTGCGCACGGGAACAATATGCCTACATTTTCTATCAAACTATATTATTTCGTATTTAATAAGCTAGTTCGTGTTATAAACATTGTTATACGGTCATACTCATTCCATCCTCTGGTTTAAACAACACGCAAAGTTGTATTTCAAACCAGTTTTGAATATTTGTTTGTATACTAACAATTAATGAAGGAGTTACGTTTTCGGGCACCATTAAACTGAACACCTTAGGATACTCAAAATGAAACTTTTAGTATGATATGGTGGACTACCGTACACGTTGCTTAAATGAATGAACACGTCACATCAAACTATTGAGTTTTGAACGAATATGCAAACAATTTGAATGAACAAAGGGGTAACTTACCTTGTCAACCCTTTCTAGTAATAAATTTGTTTCCAAAGTAATGATTCCACGAACAAGAAAATTAATTTTGTCTAATTTCTGAATGCCTTCGAATTTCTACAGTACCGCGACACTGTAGTAAAACCATGTTCATACATATGTTCATACATATACATGGTTTCAGAATGCTAGTGAGTTGTTAATATTTTGTCAACAAAAACCGTTCCTGCTTACGTATCAGATTACAGAGTAAATCTCTTTAAGTTGATTTTTTATAATCAGTGAAACCACTGTATATATATCTCCTCAAGATTTTTGCAAAAGTTTTGTTCAAGAAATTGGGGTCATCTTGTCTAGGATTCAATACTGAATCGTGTTTCAACCATATGTGCGCAGAAATCCGGACTGTACAACTCATTCTAACGTCTACTAAAGACTCTATTCCATACGCAAAGAACGGACAAACAGGTTGCTTGGTGCGTGGTAAAACAGTGTAACCACAAGTGTCCATATTTTTGCAAAATAGTTTACATTAGAAGAAGTATCATTGACTTTCTGAAAGGAAATTCTGCCACGTCTAATAAACTTTCATTATAGTCATATGGAGTCGCGTTGACTGGAAGTTCTTATAAGATAAACGAGCACTTTGAAAGACTAAAGGGATAACTCATATTGTACACCCTTTCTAGTAATAAGCTTGTGACTTCTGAGAGAAAGAGTGTTTTCAAACTGAGTAAAAGCTTGCCTCAGAATTTCTGCATATAATAGAAAGACCCTTATTGCCAACTCCATTAGTCACAAATTTAAGAGTATATGGAATGGCTGGAGCATAACAAAAACACGAAGTGTTCAAAACTTCCCATAGAATTTTAATGATTTGTAAATTGGTAATCGCTTGAAGTACATTTATAACAGGTTTTGTGTGATAAGTGGATATGTTGAATATAAATTTCGTCCAAATTCCAGCAAAAAACAATAGTAAAGACCTCTTACGCAGAAAGTATCAGTTTGTTATGTTGGATTTGCTATTGTTACCGGATGCTAAGAGCTCAAAGTTAGAAATCATTTTCTGGAAGTTTATACAAAGTTGAAATGTTGAAGGCCGAAGATACCAAATGTTTCTCTACTGCATTTCAATAAAAATACTATTTAACCAAAACTAAATTATATATATACTAACGATAACCTTTCAATTAGTTTATGTGGTTGAAGTTCACCTAATATTTGACCCATCATGACTTCCACTTATTTTGGAAACAAAGTGGCTAAATGTGAATCAGCATTAAAATTGTATGCAAAGTTGAATGCTTAATTAGTTACGTTTAATGGTACGACTAAATTTTGAGTGTGGAATATAGAGTTAAAACTTAGTAGTAAATTGCTTTTCCATTTTCCGTGCTATTAATTTGAGAATAAAAGCAAAGCCACGTCTCGTTCCAAAAATTGAAAGTCATGATAGTAAAAAGTGTCAATATGACGCGATTTTCCAACAATAAAAATATATCCTAGTAAATAAATTGTAACTACTTTTATACACTAAATTAAAACCTGTTTCCTTAAATCATCGTAGAATTCTTGAGGATGGATGATGTTGTGTTGAGTTGACTTGACTTGAGTTTCTTATATATTGGCAATGGAACTACCGGTCACGATACTGATGATGGCAGCGCAGCGTAAACTTGGAGTAAATGCATCAGATTCCAATTCCAGCTCAATATAGCCCAGCCTGTCATAAACAAAACAAAAGTTTATCAGCTATTTCAAGTGCGACGTTGACCTCAAATGATATGGCTAAACGCCTCAATGAAACAAGATTTGAACAAGAAATTCGTGATACTTCATTTTAAGGTTATTCCAATTCAATTATTAAATTACCCTTGATAGGTTGTGGTCCGTAGATTGTTGGTAGTGTATCCATAGTCATAAAGGTTGGAATACCGTTAAAGATTTAAGTAGTCAACTGTAAAAATAAAAACAAAATGTTCAAGTAATAAATCATGCTTGTAAAGCAAAATTGAGAGATTTAGAAGTCGCTCGAATAAAATTGTCAGTTATTGTGAATTAATGTGAATTATTTAAATCACAAGAAGCTGATAATACCATTCATGATAACTAAATATCTGCATAAGAACAACAGGAAGCGACTACAGTAAAAGTGTAGGAAACAGTATACAGTAAACGAAAATGCTTTTTGGATTTATCAACTATCAAACAATATTGTCTCCCTTGATACTTCTCCGAATCCGTAAAAGTGCATAAACATACAAACATTATTGGTAGCTTCCAGCAAGTTGACGAGTACTGTTGTAAACTGAACTGAGAGAAATTCAAACAAAAATATGTATGTATTACTTCAGTTTCTAAAATAATAAATGAGTTTGAGCATGCAGAAGCTAGATTTTTGTTCTACTTGCTCTCCAACTCACACTCATTTATTCACATTAAGTTTGAGTTTCATACCGAGAAAGCATGAAAAGTTCAAATGTTGCATTCTCAAATGCCCGAACTACAGAAAATCAAAGCCGATTTATAGAAAAAGTTGATTTTGCTTGGTTTGAAGGCATGCTATCAATCTTAGCGTGTAGCAAAAAAGTAACTAATAATTGTCCTTATTAAGGGGAGTTCAATGAGAGATGAACATTTTTGACAATTTCCAGCGTTCATTTATGCTCCTACATATTACTAATGCACAGAAACTAATCCAATACTAGCTCAACATTGATGTAAGCCCCACCGAATACGCGATATCTTAAGTCCTAAAAAATACACGTTTTGTTACAATCGGTTGAATGCAAGTTTAATGTCATAGTAGAATTCGTGTTCGTTTGTTCATGCGTTCAGATTGACAATATAACTCCAGTATGATATACATTGAAGCAAGCACAGATTCAGGACGCATTCCTTACCCTTTGGATGGTACGATATTTCAAGGGTATTATGAGTAGGTATGTTGCTGGATGGCCCTAGCCTTTCCTTCGGAGTTTATCAGATTGACGACAATCTTGTGTATAAATTTATTGCCTATGTACACCATTTGAAGCACCATTGGATTTAATGACTTCCTGGATTTTGTCCCTACACTAAAAAGGTCTTTTTCCACGGACAATATGGATCTTTTTTCTTCGTTTACCAACAGTGGTATTTAGCTGTATACATGTATTTTTACTAATTTCCTTTGTTTTTTATTCCTTATTTACAAAGACCTAACTGTTCCTATATGTCAAGATTTGAATTGTTTGGGCTTTGGATTTACATAAGACTCGAGCAAAGGCCCCCCGCCATAAAGGGGGGAAATTTATTAACTTGGGAGTTTTGTCGGGATGAGAGGGCACCCTCGTGTTGATAATTTATTGGCGTGGGTGTAGTTTTTAAGAACCGTTGACTTTTACGACTTTTTGGATTCTGTTGCCAAAGGGTCACTTTGACATGAACTTTTTTGATCTTTTTGTAGTAACACACAGTGTTGAATTTGACCAAAAAAACGGCCTCTATTTTAAGTTTTTAATGTTTTTGCACAGTTTTGTAGAGCTTAAAAAATAACGCTGAATTTAGTGGTGCTGCGCATTTGTCTCTGACATAAAAACTTTGTACGGTATATCCAGTTGAAGCCAAAAAGAGGAAATAATTTCTAAAAAATCGAATTTTTTGATTTTTCTTAAGGTGTTAATTTGTAAGTGTTGATACTATAAAACGTAAGTTTTGTGCAAATTTTCGAACTTTTTGAACAAACGTTGCTGCCAAAATTAAATAAAAACGGTTAAATCAAGCCCTTTTTCATGAATTTTTTAAAAAGCACAGAAACAAAAGTTGGAACTGTTTGAGATGTCAAAATACTCACCAGACTCTGTACTTTTATTCAACATATAAAGCATAAAAAAGTGCACCGGTTAATTAAAACTATATGGCTTCAAAGTTTTACAATTTTTCGTCACCAGAAAATTAATGAAAATGTTACAATTATTTATTCTATGCCCAAAAGAAGTTGTTTAACATTCTGCTAGTTGTCATTATAAATTCATTATCGCTAACCACGTTTTGAGTACTATCCTTACACTTCATATTTTAAATACATATATTATATTTATATATTCATATACATTCATTTTACCCTTTAAATCATTAGGTATGCTAACGTATCACTTTTTAGTAGGATTACTGTAACTGGAGCTGAAGCGTTCTTACCCTTGCAGTGTTTCAGTAAACATAAACTAGAAAATCAAACTTCTTACTTCGCCCCGAGCATAATTCTCATACGGGAGGCAAAAATTCGAGTTGTGAAAGCAAAGAGCTGGAACAATGCAAAAACAATTCAATGCAACAAAACAAACTTGGATTCTCTGCATGACTTCAACAATTTGTCAGGGGATATGTTTAATTTAAGAGCTAGACAATATTCGTTTTATTAAGGTAAAAGTGTAGTTTAAGCTAATAGCTAAAAATTATTATTTTGTAAGGACCGGATTACTATTTTGGTATTAATAAAAAATGTTTTATTTATGGTGCCACATTCCAATTGAGACTTCAATCAAAGGACCAAGATGAGTAGTAAAAACCCATGTGACACCAATACCGAGTTGGAAACACCAATTCTGGATTCTGCGAGTGACAAATTCGTTTCTGGAAGGTTCAAGGATGACAATTATGCCTACCGTGACTCAACAATCACTCGCCGAAAACTTTGGGAAACCGTAGAACTAAAATCTAATCAAACTGAGGATGAACAAGTTACCGAAATAGCCATTCTACTTGGTGCTACAATCAGGTCGGACCTGACTTTTGAAGAAACTGCATCGTTCAAAATTGTAATGAGGCGTGAGCTTAGAAAATATAAGGAAAAATGGATCCAATCGAAATATAGCATCAACGGTTTAACGCCAAATACGGTGTTTGGGCTGACAACCCTTTTCGTGTACCAGTTTCATTTTTTTCTGATCAGGGAGATGTCAATTCAGAAGCAAATGACACTGAAGCTGCAAAGTATACCAAGTTTTCAAATGTAGAGCTCACGGAAGACACTCCTGCATCCGAAAACATCTCTGAAACTCACGATGAACCTGGGTCTTCAAAACGACTCCGCTGTTGGGAAACGTTAGCCCCGAGAACCAAACGCCGTCATGTTCGCAGCTTGACTGACATTTTGCAGCCGGAACCAATTCCAAAAATCATTGCAGCAGCAGCAAATGTTGCAAAACTTTCTGGAGAGAAGGACTTGGCTTTAATTTTGAAAACGGCAACTGCATCTCCATCAAAACCGCGCCAGCTTCTTGAAGCAATTAAAGTGGGTAGTAGGAGCACAGTTCCATTCACAGCTGACGAGGCTTTGGCTCTTATCATCGACAAGAATATGACAGTAGCTACATATGAATTTTTGCAGCATGATCTTAAGCGTAGAGGATTTAATGCATTTCCAGTGTACCTCAAAGTTTTAAAAGCAAAATCGAATTGTCATCCAAAAGTTCCATTAACAGTAACTGAAGGTTGTTCATTTGTGCCACTTTTACCGCTTCTTGAACACACGGCTAGTCGGATTGTTGAGCTTCAAGATGACCCTTTAAACGCGTATTTCGAAAAACTTGATTGCAGTGAGCTTGAGTTTGTTTTATATGTTTCATGGGGTTTTGATGGAAGCACAGGACAATCCCAATACAAACAAAAGCTACAAAACTATGGTGAAGATGACCATAGCTTGTTTGCAACGACTGTGATTCCATTACGACTGGATTCTTTAAAAGGAAATACGCTATGGTTGAATCCATCCCCGCAATCAGTTCGGTACTGTCGGCCATTGCGACTGCAATTTCGGAAGGAAACCGATGATTTAATCAGGAACGAGAAAACCTGGGTTGAAGAACAAATTAAACTTCTTCCCGTGTTTGATCTGCAAACTAGCTCCGGAAAAGTGGTTCGTGTCAAGATTGAAATGTGGCTTACTATAATTGATGGGAAGGTTTTGAAAGTGATAACTGGCACAAAAGCATACGCAAACTGTCCTCTGTGTGGAGCTAAGCCAACTGAAATGAACCAGCTTTCCTTGGTGAATGAAAAGCCCGTATTTGAAGACAATCTCACGTTTGGATTAAGCCCTTTGCATGCGTGGATACGTGTTCTAGAGTTTTTATTGAAGCTATCATATAGAGATCATCCAGACGTAAGAACGTGGAAAGTAATGGGAAAATCTAAAGCTGCGGACCATTGTAAGCAGAATCGTAAAGCAAACGTTCAACAAACCGTTCTTCGCGAAATGGGAGTCCGTTTAGATTTCGTAAAACCAGGTGGGGCCGGAACGTCGAATGATGGCAATGCAGCAAGAAAGGTTTTATCCGATAACCATCGTAAGAGATTTGCTGAAATTCTAGGACTTGACGAGTGGCTTTTGACAGACTTGCACACTGTTTTAGTTGCGATTTCGTCCGGGCTTCCACTCTCTCCAGAGAATTATGGCGCATTTTGCCGTGGAATAGCTCAACGATACGTGGAAAGATATGCTTGGTATTACATGCCATCTTCTATTCATAAAATGCTGGTGCACGGGGAAGCAATTATTCGGACATCTTTACTTCCAGTCGGAATGCTTAGTGAGCAAGCTGGTGAATCCTGTAACAAAATTTACAAGCGCTACCGTGAAAATCATTCCAGAAAAGATAGCAGAATCAACACCTTGACAGATATGTTTAATCGTTCCCTGGAGTCCTCAGATCCAGTAATTTCATATTACACATTAGCTGAACGCAGGCATAGACTGGTCAAAATTCCTTTGAGTCACAGCATGTTGAAACTGTTGGAGCCCTATGACGCTCCTGGTGATGACGAGTT
>LJIJ01004168.1:0-15754 GCA_001718145.1 Orchesella cincta
AAGAAGAGAGATAGTTAATACAAGTTTCAAAAACTCCCATAGAGTAGGCGCGAAAAATACAAAATCGGAAATCCCAATTTTTCTCCAATAAAAACTAAAAATATCAAATTTTTGGCAACGGATTCGTTTTCTAAGACTCTGTTTACATATACGTCATTCAAATTATTGACCTGAAGTAACGCTTTATGTAATGTATATGGCTTCAAACTTTGAAACCTTTACTCATTCAGCGATCAAAATTTGAAATTAGCTCGTGTTCTGTGTGTTTCTTTATGTATTTGGGGGTCAGAAATCCGAATCCGGCAATCAAAATTTATTACAAGGTTATTACAGAACAAGAAAGGAAAGTTAAGACACTACATTCAAATTTTAACGTAGCTCTTTCATAAAGGCCCCAACATTCCATCGTTATTCTGTTTTAATGCATGACACTAGATTTAATAACTTTGGGGCCCATAATGCAAATTACGTGATTTTAAAAACATGTCGAGATATGAACCTTGCAATAAAAAAGGCAAAAGAAATTAGGTCCCTAACCTATCCAGTGCAAACGTTATCATGGTTCGCCAACCTCCAGATAACCTTTTTATAATGTCGTCAATTCGACATGGCGTCACTTAGATTTTTTTAGAAACCGGAAATATTAGTTCTCAGACATGGGGAATTCATTCCAAATGACTATTTAGGATAACCAAATGTGGTGTGAAACACATTTGTTCATCCTGGAAAAAGACCGTCTTTAAGGATTTTTACACACTAATAAAAAGAAATGTGAGCAGTGTAACAAGCTTTGCAGAAGTTAGAAACGAATTTCCACAATGTTTTTTAGCAGTGAATTAGACTGATGTCTCATTTTGCAAAAAGTAATTGAAAGCAACGAATAAGGAAGTGCCCATAAGTAACCGGCCTGTGTTTGTTTGGCTGTAACTTTGAAATGCGTTAACGGTTTGGGGACTGAGTGGGATCATTTAAATACCCATTATACTTAGATATAATTTCATGAATCGGTAACTTTTGCGCTGACGTGTTGCTGAGTAAAACCCAATTCTAAAAACAACCTTAAAATCATACTTTTCTGCAATATTTTAACTTTGCAGCTAATATTCCTAAAAGGACTTACTGACGCTTAAGAATTTTATGTCCTTATATCATTTTTTACTCACTTTCCATTATAAAAGTTACTTCGTAGAAATTGAAGGTCAATGGAAAAAGTTAGACGTTCTTGAAATATTGGGAAATTCGTTAGACGAAATATTGCCATTTTTGAAAATTTGGCATATTTGATCAATTAGTATGTGACAATGTACAACTCTAGGATACATGAAGTAAGGAGTTTCCTAGACCTATTTGGGTCTTTTATCTAGGGAGCCAAAGATTTTCACAAAAGAATTTGTAATTTCTGAGAAATTGGATTCCAAAAATGATCTAAATGCTTCGAAAACTCAATTTCAGACAATGATTGGGAAATCTCTTGCTGTCAGGAGAATACTTATTGCAAATAATACATAGTCTTCTAAATTATATCCAAATTTAAAAGGCATTTAAATGACCCCACTCACTCCCCAAAGGGTCACCGATTTTAAAAATACAGCCAAGTAAACACAGGCCGGTTACTTATGGGCACTTCCTTATAACTCATAAAATATCAGCTTGACAAACATATTATGTACATGCCATGAAATCACTGACTACTTTAATACTACTTTCCTAAAATATCCCATATCGTGTGGGGTGCGACACATACAATTTCCCACAATGTTTAAAACAAACCCCTATTTTTGTTGGATTTTTCGTAGCACCAAGTGCGACTGAAACGCAAGAAAATCTTTTGAAACAGACAAAATGAAATATAAAAGCTTTTGTGAACGAAAACAATTTGTGCAGGTTTGAACCTCAACGAAAAATATCATACGATATCAAAATTACATGACAATTCAAGTACATGACAAGGCAATTAAAAAATCTTATCTCAACCCAAGTGTGTCATCAAATGTCATTATATAATCGAATAATTTTTCTGATTAACTCGTTTTGCCGACACTGTGAGTCAGTTGGCAAAAACTTGCACAAAAATTAAACTTGAAAGGATAAAAAAATTATAATGAAGCGATCATTTTAACCTTGATTTGCCTACTGCTGCTATTCAAGCAGAAACAGTTGCGGATGAAGAGTGTCCCGAAGAGGGAATTTCCCACCTTCCTCAACCAGATTGCACCCGCTACATTGTTTGTATATATGGTCAACGCAACCACATGGTATGCCCGGGTTCTCTTTATTACAATCCAGTTACAAGCAATTGTGAATTCCAAGAAAATGTTCCGGAATGCGTTGGTGGAACAAGACCTCCTGTTATCAATGGTACAACATCCACCTTTTCTGACATTTCTACAACGGCTTTGCCAACTGATGTGCCAACTTCAACAACGACAGTGCCACCTAACACAAGTAAAAAAACTTATTTATATTTCTCATTTGTATTTTAAGTTGCTTTAATTAATTTTTGTGTTAAACTTTGATCTAGTAACACAATGCGGCCATACCATTCAGCAGGATTCGGGTTTTATTGAATATAAGCTATACCAAAGCTACGAAGCTGGAGAGCTATGTGCTTTTATCATCCGATTAGACAAATATACTGGATGTGATTTTACCCTGGAAACCCATGGAATTAGTGACACCAAATTGGATACAATCACAATTTTCCAGGTGTTGGATGAACAAGCAACATTTCCTTCAGTTAAATTTGAAACCATTGGCTCCACTGTGAATTTACCAGGCTCCACATTTGTGGTTGTTTTTAAAACGGAAACTAATCTTGGGACCGGGTTTAGATTACGCTTTGAAAGTAGTGAAAAATTAATTGAAAAAACGCCCGGAGTTCCGCTGGTATTTAACAACCATACAGAAAATCCTTTACGATTTCCACTTCACCCAAATGCAGCCGCTAAGGCAGAGTGGGATCCAATTGTTATCACATCCGGATCAAAATTAATCACGGAAACAAAATCATCGCTTCGGCTTCAAGTTTACGATTATTTTGTCAGTCCCGGTTGTCGATCATGGTTTAGCATTCATTCGTTTGACGGTACCAATACTAAATTTGAAGGACGGTAAGTATTTTCTTTGCATGTATAGCATGATATCAGTTGAATCATTGATCTTTTTGAATAATTCACTTTTAATTATTTGGGAATTTTAGAGTGTGTGGATTAAACGGTGGGAAAACAGTGCTTGCTTTTAATACCAGAGGACTTTTCATTGTAGTTTTCTATAAAAATGACAATACAGTGGAAAAATATTTGGGATCGCTGGAATGGCTCAAAACGTCAACAATCTAGTTTAGAAAATAAAAAAAAATTCTTTTAGGCGTTCTTAGTTTAATTTTGAATTATGTTCTCAATCATTTACTTTGGTGTCTGGTATCTGCAACAAGGTTAGGTTTTGAATTCATAATTTCCAAAACCAATGCCATTAGCAATATTTTCATGGCATTGTAAAAGTAAATCGCTTGTGTTTTTATAGAGCTTTTCTTCTTCGAAATCCAACAAACAACTTTTGCATGACAGTACAATATGCAGTCAGTATTTACAAACTACTTGGTTTTATTTCTCTTTGACATGGAAATACATACAAATATATGTTACTTCTTTACCGTATGCGTGACATTCTGTACACATTAAAAAATTACATTCTGGGATTTATTAAAATAATACTCAAATGAATATTATTAAATAATTTATGAAGAAATTAATGACTATAATTTGTAGTCTATGATTCATAAAGATAAATACAATGAGTCTAACATGACTATGTTGGATTTTTAAGGATTTTACATACATACATATACCTCGGCGAAATCTTGCGTATCAACATACCTGTTCTTCTGCCTACCATGTGGAAACCTAATGAAATGATAAGCATTTACATGGACAGGGTGTATTTCTGATAAGGAAAGTATTGAAAGTACGAGTGAATTCAGAGGCGTTTCAATTACCAGCAAACACTCTCCATGTATTTTATACAGTGCCTAATATAAAAAATTAAAACCCTTTTTCACAATGAATAGTGCCACCATCATTTTCGTATATATTTGTTTGAGTTACCTACATAGTGAAACATATGCTCAGGAAAACATATGTGAGTTTTACAGTTTGTTTCTTAAAAACTAAAATCATGTACATTTTTAAATATAATATTTTTGTTTAGTAACTGAATGCGGTCAAACTCTACTTGCCGATGAGGGAGTGATTGAGTACAAACTAAACCAAACCTACGATGCCGGAGAGCTCTGCACTTTCATTATTAAAATGGATCGATTTGCTGGAGCGACATTTACTCTTGAAAGTCACAATTTCAGTTTTCATGGCCAGGATGCAGTAGCAGTCGTCCCTGTGCATACTGGAGAGCCACTTTTTTCTTATATTTTTGGACCATTTAGTGCCACCCGAGTGATTTTTGAGGAGTCGGTATTTGTCGTTGTTTTTAAAACGACTACAAATAATGGAACGGGGTTCAGGCTCAGTTTTGTGCATGGAAATTGGCCAAGTCAAGCAATACCCGGACTCCCTTTGGTTTTTAATGATGATTCATCTGTCCCTCTCGAGTTTCCTTTCCCAAATGATTTCATTCTTTCATATCATACAATTGCGCTTACTTCCGGAGCAAAAACTCTTGGTGAAAATTCAAAGTTGGAGCTTACCATCTGGGAAAACTTTTGGGCTAGTGAGAACTGTGGGAGCTATTTTGATATTCATACATACGATGGTGGAGAGAATGAGTATTTGGGGAGGTATAAAACATCAATAAACAGTACAAAATTTATATAGTAAGACCAATTCAATAATTTTGATAAATATTATCAGGCTATGTGGAAGAGAAGTTGAAGAAAAAATATACAAGACACAAGGAATCTTTATTGTCATATTTGTTTCAAACAACGCAATTGATATTGAACCACCACAAGGAACTTTGAGTTGGAAAACGGTGAATGAAACTGGAGCAATGCTGTAAAAATAAAATGTTTCTTTGCTACGTTCAAGGCTTGATTTTCATTACTAAGTGTAGCGCCGATGACAGATAGCGCATGCATGCATGCACTCAATATTTTTGGCTCAATCATTAAATCAATTAAATTACAAGCGTAAAGCTCAGACACATTATGCCAACTAATTATTGTAATATATTTAAAAACTGAGCTTGTGATTGTAAACGTTTACTATGGTGAACCGAAGTCTAATACCGCATACTTTCCATCCAAACTTAACTTGCCTGTAAGCATGTTATAAGAACATCATAAATCATCATCAAAAACGTGAGCTCACATAATATTATATAATACCAACTAACTATTTACTAGCATAACCGGCCTCAAAACCATTGCTCAACACTGAAGTCCCAATTTTTCTGACGGGGTATGCTGCACCCTAGTGATAAACATTGACTTACTTTGTTGTTGTATGTGATTGTGTTACATGTTATATGCTATGTATCATGTACCTAAATGTATTCTGGACATTTGCATTACATAAAGTCACTTTTCTATACGGATTTAGGTATAAAATATCGTGTGATCCATTTCGATTGCATAATCAAATAACAATCACTTAACATAAGTTATCCCAAAATGCACAACGGCACAATTGCGTCAAAATAGGGACAATTCATTCTCGCAGGCACTTTGGATATGAAATTTTTTATGATATTTCTTTACCCCAAAAACAGTTTTCCAGACTAAAATATTGTAAGGCATCTGATTGTACAGTTGAAAATTTAAAAAAATTCACAATAACGGTTCTGGGGGCCATTTTTTGCCCCACGGACCAACGTTTTAGGTACAAAAATAGGTATTTGAACTCCTACGAAATTTTGCTACGAGCTCCCCCTTAGCCTATCTTCACTACAGCACATGCAGATTCTTGGCTTCATTTCGCCACCCTTGGCAAAGGGGAGCTAGTGGGAGACGCCGCCTATGGCTGCGTGCTGTAATAATGAAAAATACGAGTCATAAAGCTTGGGATGAATTCAAAAACTAGATTTTTTGGGTTTCTTTCCTTTAAAAGCCATTGTAGTTCATATGTCAGGTACAATATCCACTAATACGTTTCATTTGGAAACAAACTAAGCAATAAAGTGAAGTTTTTCATTGTCAGACTAAAAAAATTTCTCGACTTCAATGCTGATGGCGGCGGTCTCCCACTAGCTCCCCCTTAGCAAGGGTGCTGAAATGAAGCAAGAACCCTGCATTGCTGTAGTGAAGATAGCTAAGGGGAGAGCTCGTAGCAAAAATTCGTAGGAGTTCAAATACCTATTTTTGTACCTAAAACGTTGCGTCGTTGGGCAAATGGCCCCCAGAACCGTTATCGTGAATTTTTTTAAACTTCTTAACGGACAATCAGTGCCTCACAATATTTTAGTCTAGAAACTGTTTTTTGGGTTAGAAATAATCATAAAAAATTTCATATCCAAAAGCTGCCTGCCCGAGATACATTGCAATTGTCTTATTTGACGACATTGACTGCCAACGGTGAGAAAAACATGTTTCTTTCTGATAAGAATTATTTGTCGTATAAAGTAGAGTAAAAACAATTTGGGACTCGTCAGTGCTTAACGTTTTAATTACCAGAAACAAACTGAATTTTTAATTGCACATTCAAAGCTGATCAAATATATTCAAAATGAGAGTTCCCACCACCCTCTTTGTTTCTTCTGTGCTTGAGCACCCGCCTCGGCAAAACGTTTGCACAGGAAAATGTTTGTAAGTTTTGTGAATTATTTTTAAAATTTTAATATAATTTTTTACTAGTTTTTTAAGGGGGCTTTTATTTTTAGTAACTGAATGTGGTCAAACCCTACTTGCTGACGATGGAGTAATTGAATACAAGCTCAACCAAACCTACGATGCTGGAGAACTCTGCACCTTCGTAATTAAAATAGAGTGGTTTTCCGGAGCAACGTTCACCCTGGAACGTAACGGTTTCAACCCCGCAGGTCAAGATGCTGTTGCCGTCTTCCCCCTTCACACTGGAAGTCCACAAACTCCTAGCTATTTTGGACCTAACAGTGCCAGCCGGTTGTCTTTTCCACAATCCACATTTTTTGTGGTTTTCAGAACCACTACAAATAATGGAACCGGTTTCAGACTCAGTTTCAAACATGAAAATTCGGCCAGTTGGGCAATTCCCGGACCAGCAAGGGTATTCAATAATGATTCATCTATGCCTCTTGAGCTTCCGTTCCCAAGTGGATTAGTTATTGCATACCACTCAATCGGACTGACCTCAGGGCAAAGCTCCTGACTGGAAATTCTACTTTGGAACTCACCGTTGCTGAAAATTTTGTGGCTGTGGATGATTGTAGTGATTATATTGATATTCATACCTACAACGGTCAAGAAAATCTCTACTAGGGGTAAAAACGGATAACAATATATTGTGTAAGTGTTTGAATTTTGCATAATATATTAATTTTGAATATATTAATTTTTATTTAGGTTGTGTGGAAAAGACCAGGAGCCAAAAGTATTCAATACCCAAGGGATTTTCATTGTTGTGTATGTTTCAAATAATGCCATTGATACAAGCCCACCGCAAGCAATTTTGAGCTGGAAAGCGGTTAATTAATATGAGCTGGTTAATCATGTTGGATAATATAGCAAACCTTTGCCCATGAAATGTAATAAAATGCGGCACATGAGAAAATAAAGATTGGCAGCTTTTGTAATTTTTAAGTGGAAACCCCCAATATTTTGTTTGTAAGGGAAAGATATACCAGCGAATAATCAGAGGAAATCCACTAATTGATTGACAATTGTCAATCAAATATAAATAAAAATCAGATGGACTGTTATGTAAAACCCATTTGGACGGATAAAGGCTTCAAACTGTACACGTGAACAGTTATGGAAGTTGAAGCTTATCGGGATACTGTCATACCAATTCATGCATAACATTATGAGAGAAATCAGCATAAAAACGACTTGCCACACAATGAAAGAATGTAAGAGAAAAGGTGATCAGAAAATTTAGGGTATATATCTGAGTAAAAAGCCAATGTGAAATCAGTGGCAATTCGGTTACCTACTTACATACTTATCTCTTTATTGCATTGGAGTTCCAAATTAAACTTGTTCACGATGAATTTCCCTACCACCTTTTTCGTATTTCTTTGCTTGGGTACCCACCTCAGCCAAACTTTGGCTCAGGAGTCAACATGTAAATTTACAATTTTATATCAATATTAAATTAGGAACAAATAAAATATCAATTGATTTTTTTCAGTAACGGAATGCGGCCAAACTCTACTCGGCGACGAGGGTGTAATTGAGTACAAGCTCAACCAAACCTACGAAGCTGGAGAACTTTGCACATTCATTGTGAAAATTTATGCATATTATGGAGCCACATTCACCCTTGAAAGCAACGGTTTCAACCGTGCAGGACAGGATGCCGTTGCAGTCATTCCTGCAGGATCTGCCTCGCCAATCTACTTTGGCCCAAATAGTGCTAGCCGGTTTTCTTTCGAGCAGTCCACATTCTTTATAGTTTTTAGCACCACCACAAACAATGGAACCGGTTTCAGACTCAGTTTCAAGCATGAAAATAGGCCGGGTATCGCTCTACCAGGACCTGCATTGGTTTATAACAACGATTCATCGGCACCCCTCGAGTTTCCCTTTCCAAGTAACTATGTCATCTCTACTCACCCTGTTGCGTTGACGTCTGGAGCAAAACTCCTTGAGGGAAACTCAACTTTGGAACTGACCGTTGCTGAAAATTTTGTGGCTGCTGATGATTGTTCGGATTATGTTGATATTATAAGCTACAATGGTGGAGAAGCTTTGTATTTGGGAAAGTAAGCATTGTAATCATAATGCGTTAATATTGATTTTTCTGAGTATTCATAAAGATTTTTTATTTAGGCTTTGCGGAAGAGACGAAGAACCAAAAGTATTCAATACTCAGGGCATCTTCATGATCGTGTATGTTTCGAACAATGCCATCGATACAAACCCACCGCAAGCAAGTTTGACTTGGAAAACGATCAACTGAGCCTAATTTGAATGGAAATGACTTTAATGCTGAACATTTTTTGAAAAATCGACTTTCAATTATTAAGGGACGAAGCAGACAATTAAAATAATGATTGGCAGTGTAAAATTTTTAAAACAATTTGATGTTGAATGTTAAGTGATATCATAATAAAAATGATTGACTTTAATGGAGATAATTTTGTATTACGGCAAGGTTATGCAACATCGAATATTAATCAATCAAATTATTTTCTTATCATCTCACATTACATCACAATTTAAGGATTTACTAATACTCTGGGAAAACCACGTTTATTATTCACATGAGAATGGTTCAAACTACATTATGAATTACATAAGCTTACATACATTGCCCTTTTACCCACCATACTATTTCACATTTAGTGTTGTTAGCATTTGTTTGTCACGATTGTGCAATTTTTTATATATTAAGCATGTCTTATATGTCCCAAGGAACGCTGTTTGCTAATCCAAATAAATAAAACAAGACATTAAATCAAAGCATGACTTTATTAAGATGTATGCAAGTGATTTAACAGGTAATTTTTATTGCAATAGTTATTCTCGCATAGTATGGATTGATTAGTTGACAAAGGAAACATGAATATTTATGAAAATGAACTACAGTCAACACAAAGCCTAACAAAATATTATTTTACAAATCTTATCTTAAGTATGCACAAATGCACATGTGGGAGATTTATTATTGCATAAAGGCTCAAGAATGAAATTACACAAGACAAATGATTATTATCCAATCGATTGCATAACCACCAACAAAATTTCCCATTGAGTTGGATAACATGTCAAATGTGAAAACCATATCTATCTGATAAGCCAAACTTTTCATTATATATTGGTACCACAACCTATGCAAGCACAGTGGCGTTTCCATCACACAGATACTTAATTACTTTTTTATTAAGCATTTACTTTCACAATGAAGTTCGCAGCAGCCTTTTTTATATTTGTTTGTTTAAGTTCCCATGTCAGCAAAACATTTGCTCAGGAGGAGCTTCCTATTAGTAAACTCACAACTTTGTCCATTTTATAATTATACAACGAATTTACAAACTTTTTCGTTAACAAAAGATTATTTCCTTTTCAGTAACGGAATGTGGCCAAACGCTACTGGCCGACGAGGGAATAATCGAGTACAAACTTAACCAGACTTACGATGCGGGAGAACTTTGCACCTTCATTGTAAAAATATATTGGTATTACGGTGCCGAATTTATTCTTGAAAACCACGGTATTAGCGACGCTGGAGAGGATGCTATTGCAATCATTCCAATGAGCGGATACCCATTCGCGGTGAACTATCTCGGGCCAAACACTGGAAACACCTTGTTTTTCCAAGAGTCAGTATTTTTTGTTGTTTTCAAAACCACCACCAATCTTGGAACCGGTTTTAGACTCCGTTTTAAACATGGGCATCAGCCAGGTTGGGCAATACCGGGACCTGCATTGGTTTTTAATAATGATTCAGCGACTCCTTTAAGCTTTCCTCCAAAAACTGGACTTGTTCTCGCAACTCAACCAGTTGCGTTGACATCGGGGTCCAAAATACTTGAGGGAAACGCAACTTTGGAGCTAACCGTCTGGGAAAATTTTCGGTCTGTTGATGATTGTACTGATTTTTTTGATGTTCATACATACAATGGGGAAAAGACTACGTATTTGGGAAGGTAAGGAAATTCTTTAATTGACTGAAGTTATTAATATGCACTTTTTATAAACATGTTTCGTTTGGTTTAGGCTTTGTGGAAAAGATGAGGAGGAAAAAGTGTTCCAAACTCAAGGAATATTTATGGTTATTTATCTTTCGAATCACGGAGACTCCAATTTGGATCCACAGGGGACACTGAGTTGGAGAACGGTTAATGAAACTGAAGCTGTTTAAAATTACGTAATTATTTAAAAAATCATTTAAAGATGGACTGTTATTAATAAAGATTGGAACCTACCGGAATTATAATTGTTACATACACAATAATATTAATAAATTGGCAAAAATAAATGTATATACAAGTTGCAAATACGACAGCTTATTTTATCAAAACATGAATCAATCAAGAATGGCTTCTTATCTACGACCTACAATGTACCATGATGCTGACTCTCAGTGAAAGAGACAAACTATATCTATAAGAATAGTCAGTTATATAACTATTCTAAATAAGCAAAACCTCTGCGAAACCCATGTTGTGGGAGTGCAAAATATCAGGCTGTATGAAAGGCGTGGCTTGTAAGGTTTCGTATTTATTTGTAAATTTAATAGATACACCTTCTCACAAATATAACACCTTGTGAAACTCCAAACTTCTAGCTCATATTCTCATGTTTGGGGTAATATGCATATAGTAATATAATGAGCCCACAGGAAAATTGTCATATAACACTCATTCGACAGTAATTTATCCCTCGGAATTGTGATAGCAATGGTTTGTAATCAAGGGTTTATCAATCATGTTATGCAACTTACGTTGGAATCAAACTCATACAGTCCATGAATCTGAATATATGAATATTAATTCAGAGAGGATGTATTGGAAATTCATTTGAGTGAAAAACGGGAGGAATCTTGGGTCAGGTTTGTAGGTAGCTGCCATTACTCAAGGTAAATAAACAACCACAATGACACAGAAATTGTTAAAATTCACACGCATATGAAGCTTGAAAACGGTTTATATGAGAAACCATTATCTTTTTCTGATAAGAAAACTTGATATGAGCCAAAACTGTCTGTGACTTCGGTGACAATTTATTTACGACATTGAAACCAAATTTGGCCACCACGTATATCACATAAAATTGAATTTATTTCTATTGAAAAGCCAATTTAAGCCTTTTTCAATATGAAAATTGTGACAATTTTTATTTTGTCGGTTTGCTTGAGCTACCAAATCGGCAATGCATTTGGCCAGCAACCAGAATGTCCTCCAACGGGAGTTGCATATCTTCCACTTCCAGACTGTACTAAATATTTAATCTGCTATAATGGAGAGGGAACTGAAATGGAATGTCCGGATCCACTTTTTTACAACACTGAAACGGAACGTTGTGAAGTTCCAACAAGCGTGCCTGAATGTGTAGGGGGAACGAGGCCACCAATCGAACCCACAACCGGTCTTCCACCACCTGAAAATATTTGTAATTTTCCATTTAATTTTTTCACTCTATTTTAATTTTTTTACTTTATCAAAATTTTCGTTACATTTCAGTAACGGAATGCGGTGAAACGCTCGTTGCTGACCGAGGACTAATTGAATACAAAGTAAACCAACCTTATGATAATGGAGAACTCTGCGCTTTCATAGTCCGCTTGGATCGGTTCATGGGCTGTACATTCACGCTAGAAAGCAATGGTTTAATTGATTCTGGACAGGATGCCATTGCCATCATGCCTTTGCGTCTTGGCAGTCCCCTAAATGTTAGATACCTCGGACCAAATAACGGAAATCAAGTATATTTTGAGGAATCCGGATTCGTGGTGGTTTTTAAAACTACCACGAATCTCGGAACTGGTTTCAGCCTTCGCTTTGAGAGTGGAACAGAAGAGGTTGGAAAGATTCAGGGATTGCTATCTGTTTTTAACAACGAGGAAGCTTCTCCACTAGCTCTACCTTATCCAGATAAATCCATGCTTTGGAATCCAATTGTTTTGACTTAAGAAGCGAGAATGCTTGGCCAAATATCATCGTTTAGATTAACCGTCTGGCAAAGTTTTCCAAGGGATGACTGCGGCGATTTCTTTTGATATTCATGAGTACAACGGTGAAAATACTTTATATTTAGGAAGGTAAAAAACTAAATAAAACAGGTTTAATTTTGTGCATTTATAAAAGTTGAATGTTAATAATATTTAAATTAACCTAGAGCATGTGGAAAAGACGTAGAAGAGAAAGTGTTCCACACTCAAGGCCTCTTTATCATCGTGTTTGCTATGCGAAGCGACAGTCCACAGTGGGGTTCCACACCATTTGGAACTTTGACTTGGGAAAAAGTTAACAAAACTGGAATTGAAAGCAGTTAAATATTTAAAATTTTAAGAAACTTTGCTTTCAAACTTTCAGCATTTTAGCAAAATAAAATTTAATATTGACATATTTAAAGTAAACGTAAATTGATCAATTAGTCTTTTTTCTACTGATTCGGTGGCTTATCTGATCGGTCAAATGCTATAATCAGTTCATGAAGCTCATCATGCTATCCAATCGTGTGCAGTTGAGCAAAAAAGATATTGACAGATGAATATAGCAAGGTATCAACATTTATGTACTATACCCATCTACAATTTAGCTCATATCATTGTCAATTTGTTTGGGCAAGAACGTTCTGATATAAACTTTTCGTATATACATACATTGCAATAACAATGCATACCGAATGCATAAATCGCGATAAATGAATGTTGTTTTGAAGTTTACAACGAAAACATGGCTATCAGTCATTTTGAATGGATAAACAATCGGGTTGTTTAGTCAATAGGAAGAATTTCCAAACGGATAATACTTCACAGTGACCACAGAAAGAATTATTATTGCACTAAATTCGTTGCATAAACCACTGTATAAAAAAGTTGTGATAAATTTTGAAACTGAAAAATGACTGCTATTTTAATTAGGTGTAATGGAGTGCTTTGTGTCTTTTTAATGGGTTTTGTTACTGTTTCTCTTATGAAAGGTAAGATGGAATTGTTTTTACACTTTTGAACATGGGACTTACTTTCTTTTTTCTCAATCAGGCGCGCAATCAACAGATAATCTCACGGCACTTGGGACAGTTAGAGGGAAATCATACTTTGCAAATGGGGTTATACATCTGGTAAGTATTGCATTTATTATGAGAAAGTTTGAATTTTCCAAGAAATGTCAATTGCGCCGTTTTTAAAATAGAATTGGTCTGCATCTCAATCCTACTGTGAAAGCAAAGGAATGGAACTAGCTTCCATTGTGGAAAACGAAGAAGCAGATTTCCTAAAATCAGTTTATAACACTGTAAACTTCAACGGATGTAAGAAGTTTATTTCTAAATTATTTTAAACTTTCACGTAAATAAAAGAAATTCAAAATAAAATTTTAGGGTTTTGGGTGGCTTCAAAATATACTGGCTCTGGATGGACATGGATCAAAACTGGTGAGAGAGTCAGACAACACAACAAATTGAGTTGGCAGGGGTGGTCAGCAAACGACCCAAATGAGCATTGTTTGGTCTACAGTTCAAACAACCATGCGTCATCCTACTACTTTCAACGAGCGTGTCACCACGTTCATCACGTACTTTGTGAGAGTTTGAAACCCATCCAGTTTTTTGCAGCTTTGGTAAAAAACAGCACAAAACCCGAAGAAAAGCTAATTAGCATTGGGACATTGGAAGGAAAAACGTACTTTGGTGACCATGTTTTAAGGGTACACATATAGCCTTTAAAGGAGGGGGCGTACCGGAATCTACTAACCATTTGATAAGCATGCTAAATGAGTTTATTGGTACTTCCGGATTCAGCATAAAATTCGGCATAGGGATATGCAAAAATCGACCGTCTGTACTCCCAAAACGCCAAGTTTTTAAAAAATTCTAAAGATTTTTTCGGCTCGGGTGGTCAATGGGCGACATGGTTATTTGGAGTGCCAATTTTAAGTGGGGTGGCCATATCGCTGGAGCCCTCATCAAGGTGTCTATGGAAAGGGGAAGAGTTGTAGATAATTTTAGATTAAAAAACAAAAATGTATTTTTTGTTCTCGAATTACAGGCTTGAAAAACACTAAAAAAATGCAGTCACTTTTGGTCAGTCAGGAACCAGGCACTGAATGAGTGACGCAGGTATATGGTAATAAAAAGACCCCACCTTGAATGTGACTAGTGTGTAAAAAACTATTTCTATGAATCTAAGTATACTAGGCCACCTACAACAACACCAATCAACATAAAAGTGACGAAAAATCCGACCCCCAGGGGGAGGTGACCTTGGGGTCACGAACTCAAAATGGTCACAGCGATCGGAAACTCGGCACGTGGTTAGTAGCAGCCCCACTAAAGTGTACTGTGCAACTTTGATTTTCGAATATCCTTCCCCCTGGGAAGAAGTGGACTCTAAGTCACAGAAGGTCACCCCCGCCCAGGGGAAGGATATTTGAAAACTAAAGTTTCCCCTAGGACACTCTGGGGTGCCTATAGAAACCCATATACCGAGTTTCAGTCTCTAGGCCCATTTTGATGTTCGTGACCCCAAGGTCCCTACCCTGGGTCGGATGTATCGTCACTTTTATGTTGAGTTGGTGTTGTTTGTACGGTGGCCTAGTATACTTAGATTCATAGAAATGGTTTTTTTACAGACTAGTCACATTCAAGTCGGGGTCTTTTTATTACCATATACCTGGTCACTATTCAGTGCATGGTTCCTGACTGACCAAAAATGACTGATTTTTTAGTGTTTTTCAATGCCCTGTAATTCGAAAACAAAAAATAATACATTTTTGTTTTTTAATCTAAAATATTCCGCAACTCTTCCCCTTTCCATAGACACCTTGATCAGGCTCCAGCGATATGGGCCACCCACTTAAAATGGCACTCCCAATAACCATGTCACCCATTGACCAACCCGAGCCGAAAAATCTTTAGGAATTGTTTTAAAACTTGGGTTTTCGGTAAGACTCGGATTTTGCTACCCTATGCAGACTTATGCTGACATCCGAATATGCAATA
>LJIJ01004169.1:0-15753 GCA_001718145.1 Orchesella cincta
CCGTCTAATTTGATTGGGACATGTAGCCAAAAAAGTTGCTCGTACAGAAAGAGGTTATTTTGGAGAACGAGTATTATAAGGTGACTTCAATGGAGATAACTCTCGGTGGTTCAAGTGTAAAAGTGCCCGCTCCAGTTTCACACTAAAAAACTAGTTGTAACTCATCTTGAGCTGCACAAGGATGGATCTGGAGCTGTGACTTGTGGTATTTGCAAGTGGGTCATGGCGCCTGATCGGGTTCAACTTCATAATGGGAATCATCATCATGCGACGGAAAGAGGACAGCATTCCAGAAAAAATATTAAATAAAAACGGCATATTTGTTACTTATTTGTTTTCTAGAATATGTTTTTCAAATGGTCTTTAAAGACAGTTTTTAAGGGACTTAGTATTATATTATATATATGAAAGCTATTTATATTTGCCTGAGAACTTAACAAAAGGTTCAAATAACTGTCAAAACATATTAAAATTAGTTCCGTTTATAAACAAGCTAGTTGTAATCAATAGATATGCGTATAATCCCATCTTTTATGAGCATTGAATGCCCCAGAAAGCCACTGAATGGCTATCAATCCGAACCACAATGCGTGCATGTAGCCGAAACAATTCTCTACATTATACAAAACTTTATAAGATGCTTAAAAATTACCAATGATTCCAGGAATATCATTAACTAGTATTAAGTGGACGTAGTATAATGAAAAGTGAACATAAAAAGAGCAAAAAGTAATACCAACAGCACCCGGGGTTCCCAGGCGGTCACCCATCCAAGTACTAACCGGGCCCGACGTTGCTTAACTTCAGTGATCGGACGAGAACTGGTGTGTTCAACGTGGTATGGCCGTTGGCAAAAGGGCATGCAAAGTATATGAGCTTTGTAGCAGCATGCTCTGCAAGCATACTAGCAATAAATCCTATAGCAAAGCATCGTCAACATTGTCGATCTCACTCATGAGAGGAAAAGATCATCATGGGTAACAAAGCATGTAGATGGAATGTGTCATTCAACCCCGTTGGTACGTGCCAAATATGATTAGCCTTTTGAGAAGGAAGGATGTCAAAATCCTTTAGTAAACAATAGTAGAACTCTGGCTCATCACACAACAAAAAATGTATAGATATGAGACAGACAGTTTATTTTGTATAGCTTTTAATTTCTTAATTGTAGTCATTCTAGTCTAGTTTTTGATAATAATATTCCTTCTGAATACTACGAAAATTATAAACACATAAGTGAGTGATTGTTTGTGCTCGAGAAGCAACATTCCATGTTCAACCACACTGGTAACTACCGGCCAAGGCAGGATCTGCAACTTATGAGCAGTTATCTGTATCGTAAGACTTACTTGCACTTCATTTCAAATGTAATAATGGGTGAAAATTGAAGTTACGGAATTGTGAATAATTTTTTACAGATTGCATTCTTTGCAAACGAGGTGAACAACAACTAACAACTGATCATCATGGAGATTAGAACGAGAAAACGCACGTGACCCAGAAGTATGAGTGACCAGTCGAACACACAAGCTGTAGGCCCGCAGTATTTTGTTTAGGAGCAAGATTTGAGGCTCGACCTGAAATACTTATTATTAGTCAAAACTTATGTTTCTCTACCTTTTTCACAGAGTTTGGATTATCTGAGACTCGGAAGTACGAAATTCACTGAAAAAGAAGCTTCTCACAAACAACAAGAGAAGCACATTCTTTGAAATGGAGTCATTTTCAGAAGAGGAATACTTTTACAAAGTGGAGAACATGGTGCTCAGTTCAGCTCACATTCTTCGAAAACTCTTTGCAGAGAGGTGGAAGCAAAAAACAAATAAAGATTGGGAGCATACAAAGGAGCAAGGAACTATATTTATGAAAACTGCAGAAGGAAAATTAGTTCACAAGAACGCTTTTCCAGCTCAACAAAAATTGATAGAGGAAGCGTGTTTGGTTGAAATGGATGTGAGCCTTCTTGCTGCCATGCTACGGAGCTTCGGAGATGAGGTGTACATAGAAGAAAATGAGACTGTGGTAAAATTAGCAAAGTTGAGAAACAACCAGCATCATCACCCATCCGGAAAGCTAAGTCAAGAGGACTACAATGAAAAAGTGTTAGAATTCCGTAATATTTTGGCTGAACTACGTGTGGACTCAATGGAAATTGAGAAAATAGTTGAAAAGGCTGGGATAACTTCATCGGTGGATGCTCTGGAAGCCGCTACAGAGTTGTTGAAACAGGCATATCAGCACATAGAAGCTACAGAATTTAATGAAGCAACCGCTTGTTATAATGAAGCGACAACAATGCCCAGTTTGCTTCCGTCTCATAAGGCTGTAGTACATGAGAAGCGAGCCGAGTGCTACTTGAAACAGGCCGAGTTGAGAAAGAAGGGAATTGATAGTAAAAATTTTGTTGCGCAGGCAATGCCCGACGCATTTTTGGCATTGGAATTAAATGATAGCTCTTGGAATGCCCATTATCTGATTGCGAAATGCCACCGATGGAATGAATGTTATGATCCGGCAATCACGCATTACCGACGAGTCCATGCTTTGTCACCACTCCACCCAAAGGCGAAGGATGAACTGAATTTGTGCTATGAATTATCGCGTAAGAGGCTGAGATATAATGTTGATCCTCACAGCTCCCAGTTTACCCATGCTAATTTAATGGCAGGCTCAGAAGTCATGACTGCAAAAAAATGGACTGAACACAAGTTTTTCAGAGCAGCCTCGCAAGGAGGAGGGAAGTGTACAAGTCACAAGTATATTATCATTCTTGTCGAGTTGGAAGAATTTATGAAGAATGAGACAACATCATCACTGCCATTATCATCATGGAAGGCATGGTTGAAACCGAATTCAAGCAGGAAAGCTGTTGTTATTTGCACAGGCCACAATGAGAATCTGAAGCTGAAAGGACTAACTGATGGCGCAGTTGAAGAGATGGAAGCTCTAAAGGAACTTGAAAACGATACCACTAATTCCATGCAAAGTATAGTTGTGAGGAGCTCTGACACGGCGAATTTCATAGGGAGACTTGGGAGTAGATCAAGGCAGGTTGTGGTAATAACAGAAGAAACAAAGGCTGATATTCAAAAAGAGATCCAAAACATTCCTGATTTGGAAGCAGACGAAATTCGATGGTCAGATTTAACTCCACAATTTGCACAAGAAATCGAGGAGCGGATCACTCTATTCCAAAATACCCCATTTCAGCTGAAAACTCTACTCAAGCTCCTTGGAAATGATGATGATAACCTTGTAACAAAGCTAAATGGGAAGTTTCTTGCATCATTAATATTGGACCAATCTCCGTCATTATTCAAAAACAGTATTCCTCCATTGTTTCCTTACTACATCCCAAGACAAATCCTGTCTCAGGCAAGGATTTCAAATGAAATTTTCAAGAAAAAACTTCCAGACATCTTTCTCTTTAGTGGAATAAAACTTGCTGACCTGAGCACGTTGGTTGGTTTCAGTGAAACTGAGAAAGGGAGACGAACGGACACTTCCACAAATCAAATAAAAGAAAGAAATGTGAGGGTCCGTTTTATGGTTCTCCTGCTCAAGGACCACTTTGAGGAAATTTGCAAGCTCACTTCAGCTCCGGTTCACTGGCTTCAGTACGAGAATGGAGGATTTACTTGGGTCAAGTCCAGAGGAAATATGGACTCCCTTTACAAGCTTGTGGATGAGGACGAGAAGCAGTCTCGCTTGAGTGAGAAGGAGTTTGTGGATTATCTTTATTCAGACAAGCCTGTCCACCGATCCAAGATGCCTGTTTGTATCGCTGATACTCCCGGAATGGGAAAAAGTTGTTTGTTGGCAAGCATTGGAAGAGCTCTCATAAGCAGGGATCCAAGGAAGCTAGCTATTTTTGCCAACCTCACTGAATTAGTTGCCCACGTAAAAAGGGAAGTTCTGGCTAACTCAGACTTAGAACAAGTGCTTATCAACGTCCTGAGCAATTTTTTAAATAACCATGATAACGAGCTGGCAATCTTCCTTTTCAAAAATGGATTGAAGAATGGAACACTAAATATAGAGCTACTTTTGGATGGATATGACGAGGTGAATACACAAGAATTCCAGCTAGCTAACGAGTGTTTACGTTGCCTCATTGAGAAATTCGTTTCAGTCAGAATAATCGTGAGCACACGACCGCATTTGCTGCTTTCCCTGGAGAATATTCTGCAAACTGTGGGCTTTAAAATTGAGCCCTTCTCCAACCAAGACCAGATTGAATTTCTTGTGAAATTCTGGAAAGCTCAACAACAACCAGACAAGATCCTGAATTCTGAAAAACTAGAGAGATTTGGAAAGCACTGTTTGGAAATCATGGAGAAAAAAATCAGTGCAAACGACAGGAACATTGCAGGGATACCTCTACTTTGTCTCCTTATTGCGCAGGTGTATCAGAAAAAACGCAGTAATTATTCCCCGAACATGATTAACATTTGGCACCGTTGAGGTGACATCACCAGCATCACGGATCTCTTTAAACACGTCGTTGAAGTCAAATTTGAGCTGTACTACACGCGCAACCGATTGGACTCCAGTTCCAGTGATAAGGTTGAACTGCTGAAAGCGCACATTGTCAAGTCTCTCCGTGTGCTCTTCCCCAAGAACAGTAATATTCCACACGAGTGGACTCAGGAAGTGAGCCGGTATCCAACGGAAACTCTCCTCAAAGTCGGTATTTTGGAGAAAGGAAGCAGGGAGCAAGCACCCCGTTTCATTCACCGCTCCTTTGCTGAATACTTCGTGTCGCTTTTAGCTGTCAACAATTTTCAAGAGAAGAACGATGAAGATGGTGATGGAATGAATGAGGTGACCAGCTTTATCTTTTCAGTTGTGCTATCCACAACTAGAGTGGAACCTCCTAAGAACATTTTCAATTTTACTTCGGATGATGTATATCAATTCGCAAGCACCTTCACTTTCCAGCTAGCTGCCTATTTTATTAACGATCATGTACATTCGCTCCCAACAGCAAATTTCAAAGATGTGGGCCAACTGGTGGGAAGCAGGGATATTGCTCTGGCTTGCGCACACGATGATCACGTCCAACTGTTCCGGTACCTCCTGATGTCCAAGTTTTTTGAATTGGAAAAACACATGCTGCTCAGCCAAAACGTTTTGCTGGTTATGGTTCTCAAGTCCAGCGTAGCAATGGTCGATTTACTGATGGAGGAATTTGATCAGTTTGAAAACTTGCTGTCCGACATCCCCGATCAATTACTTAGAGCTGCTGCAGAACGGGGAGTGTATTCCGTTTTTGAGCGCCTTTGTTCAAGCCAGCGATTCAAGGAAGTTGTTGAGCAGAACCATAATGGCACAGTAAATCTGTTAGCAGTCACTGTTGGGGGTACTTGGAAGCCAAGCTCTCAACTAGATGAAAAAATTGAGCAGCGAATCCGGATAGTTCGCCTTCTCCTTCAAATCAATCCACTTCTCATTGACTTTCATGATAAATTGGGTCTGATTTGTCTCATAATTCACATCTGCATTCTGCTTGAGTTAATAAAGCCGGAGTATGGCACAGAGCATCTGTTACCAAAGAAATCTTACAGATATTCTGTGCTTCAGGGTGTTGCAGTTTACCTGACGGATGAACAATTTCATACGTTTGTTCAAAACATCCCGAAAGCAATTTTACTGGAAATGCTAAAGGCACACGATGAGAATGATCAGAAACCGCTTCACCTTCGTTTCATGAATTGTTCGCAGCCGCTGCCAACACTTTCGGTGCTTTCAAATTGTGGGGTCAACCTACTGGATCGTGGTTATTTGGAGTCACCTTTTAATTATGAAAGGAGCAGTGTGTCGCTTCGCACTTTAATTAATTTTTGGGACAGTTGGTACCGTGAAGGACAGGAACGAATGTATTCAGCACTCCATCATGCGGCTAGAGAAAGAAACCGGAAACTTGTTGAGCTGTTTCTCTCCTTTGGAATGGATGTAAATGCCTCTGATCTGAATGGCTACACGCCGATATTTTATGCGGTGGAGTGGGACTGGGACCGTGACAGTAGGGCCAACTTGGAAGTTTTGGAGGAGCTTATAAAAAATGGTGCTGAGCTGACGAAATTGAATGCAAGAAACCAAACCCTGCTTCATCTAGCAGTTCAGGGAGTAGAATCAGAGACGGTGAAATTTCTGTTGGAGAATGGGTTGGCCACAGTGCTGAACGCTCAAGAAAGTGATGGAAACACACCGCTGCACGCAGCCATCAGAAGGCTTTGTGACTATGGCATTGTATCGTTGTTGGTGGAGTGGGGGCAGATGTTAACGCCACCAACCATTCCAACCACACTCCAATTATGGAATTATTGAGAGCAATCTGTCCGGGACCAATCCGTTTGCCTTTAATGGCCTTGTTGATTTCTAAAGGCGCAAAAATGTCGAGGCAGATAGCGGCTCGTGCCGTAAAGGTAGTTGTCGGCGAAAAGAATGGGCTTGGCCGAGAGGAGTATGAATGGTTAGCTGACAAATGTCTGGAGAAAGGTGGAGACCTTGAAGATAAAGACTCTAAAGGACAAAGTTTCCTTCACCATGCTGCAGACAAACAATGCCTTCGCGGTGTCCAGTTCCTGCTCAGCCGTGGATTAAAACCAAACCTGAAAGACAACAAAGGGAATACGCCACTACATCTAGCCATCTCTAGCTGGTGGAATAAACGTGAGAATCAGGAAACGCAATTTCAGGTGGCAAAGATTCTTGTTGACGCAGATAGTTCCATTGTAAATGTCTGCAATAGAGACGGTGAAACGGCGCTTTCTGCCGTTACCACTTCTGGACATAACAAGGTATTTCTGGACTCAAAATTTGTCGACCTGCTTCAGTGTTCTCCGGAAACTGCAAGAAAAATCATGGAACACATCATCAAGAATAACGACATTCATTCAAAATTCGACAAGGAATTGGCGCGCACTTTGATTAAGTGTGGAGCGGAGATAAATTGGAAAACTGAATCTGGGGCAACTTGGCTTCATATGGCAATGACAGTGAACAACTCATCTCCTGATGCTCTTAAGTTTTTCGTTCAGCAAGGAATCCATCCTGATGTACGGGATAATCTCGGAAACGCTCCATCTCATCACGCACTGGCATCATTGGACAATCGTTCCGAAAGCTGGCTTTATGTGGTAAAACGCCTAAACTTTCTTGTGCAACTAGGAGCTGACATCAAAGCAGTAAACACCAAAGGCGAATCACTTCTACACTTGGCAGTTCGTCAAAGATGCTTATCTGCGGTTGAGTTTCTCATTTCAATGGGCTGCGACGTGAATGCTCCCGGTGGCTCAGATGGGGACACAGCCCTCCACTACTGCTTTATGGAAGAGTGGTGTGAGTATCAGTTTAATGTGGTGGAACTACTCCTCAAGAACAACTCCAACGTGAATGCAACAAATTCGAGGGGAGATTCTGTGGCGGATTTTGCAATCAAGGCGTTCAGAGAAAGTCTTATAGAATGGCGTCTACAACATCCATTATATACCACTGATAGTTTGAAGTTTGTGGAGACAATAAACCTGATGATTGACCACGAGCTTGACTTAATTCGCAAAACTACGAAGGGTGGCCTTTGTCTCCATCTCATTTCATCATTTCTAGACTCCTCGCAGTTTCATCAGGTTGTGGAGCATGTAGTTTCAAAAGGAAAACAGGAAGCCTTCCTCCTCTTGGATGAATCAAATCAAAATTTTGTTCAAGCTGCACAAAAACATTTTACGGTTTTGGAGGAAACTTTGAGCTTGGTAAAGTGTTATGGACTGGATATACAAGGCTGAAAGCTATTGTGCCAAACGTAAATTATTACTGAAATCGATATAGTCAATTTATACTCAGTCATGTTTCGAATACATATCTAAATAAAATATATTATTTATGATTTAAACTTTCTCACTGATTACTTACGGTGTTTTTAAAGTATATCTACCTTCTTTATTACCATATTATTAAATCAGAAATTCTAAACACTTGGGGGAGATGATTTATAAGCAAGCACATGTTTCCTTTAATTGTTTTGGAACAGTTTTTGCCGCAAAATATGCACCTCCTTTTCTTTGTGATGACAAATGTGAAAGGTTTTGATGTGTTGCTGTGAGATGACCATGTAGTTCAGAGAAAGGATTTCCTAAACCCGGAAACACTTGGAGCTCAAAATTTGCAAAGATTCTGCTGCACTATTTTGCTGGTGATGATAAAGAATAAGGTTGGAATTGCGAACGAGTTGATTTAAGATGATCTAAATGAAATTGATACAGTTTGTCGAATCAAGATTTGATAAGTTGGGATATGAAAATGATGAGGAAAGTGAAAAAAGTACTGAAATAATGCATCTTGCGGGTGTCGAAAAAGTATTTTTGGTAGCTTTTTATCTAAACTTTTACAATGACAGGTTGTAAACGATTTTCAAGCCATTTATTCCATTTTTTGTCATTTGACTGAATGTAAGGTAGATTTCATCACGAACACAACAAAATTGAAAGGAAGCACATGCCGGTACACGTTATGTTTTTGTAGAAGAAATGTCAGGCAGCCTCTAATGCATGGAGAGCACGCTACTTCGAGCAAAGGCTAAAACTCGGCCTTTGTGCCTAAGGCGTCTGTAGCAGCATTGCCGTCTGCATTTTTTATGAAACCAAATGCTCAACCACTACATAATTCATGCTCCCTTGCCGTGTGGCGCCACGTTAGGTTAGGCTAACATGAAAAGTAATTTTGTGCCATCTCATTACAGGAGCATGGATTATGTAGTGGTTAAGCATTTGGTTTCATAACAAAATGCAGACGGCAATACTGCTACAGACTCCTTAGGCACAAAGACCGAAATTTAGCCTTTGCTCGAAGTACCGTGATTGAGAGATATATACCTCCAAGCTTTCGGGTATATTTTTATGATGGATTTGTTGGTAAGCTCAAAGTGAACGAGAGTATATGTGTATGGTGGATGGAACATACCTATTTATACATCGTGTAAGCCAGTTCCCTTGCCTGATACGGAGGACTGTTGATACTATGATGGAGCAGAAGAAAATTTCCATTTCAGAGCCGAAAGCTCATGTCAATTTGCCTTGCTTTTACGTTTTATTCTTTGTGTACATGCAAGCAGCATGAAAGGTGAAACAGATATCAATCATTATCAGTTTTCATAATGGTCTTGAATCAGGCATGTTTTGTTTGTATGTTTGTTTATAGTCATCTACATCAACAGATCCGATTTAGAGCCAATGAAAGAACAAGATCAAACGGTGTGTGAGCTATTTTTATGCACAAATGAAATAATATTCATGATGCCATATTGCATAGCTGCAAAATGAAGATGGGGATATTGGTTACTTTTGACTTCCTGTCAACTGTAAGGTAACTTACATTATAATTTCACATAATATAAAATTTAAATTCAACACTCGTTTGTTTTAGTTGTTTGAATTTTCTATCATTTGAATTGTGAAATCGGTGGAAATAAATTGATATCTCGCGGCATTATTGTTTAAAATATTCAACAATGAAAATCCAATTAATAAAAACTATTGCTACTCCAGTGCGATATGAAAAACGCATTAAAAATGAGCAAAAAGTAATACCAACAGCACCCGGGGTTCCCAGGCGGTCACCCCATCCAAGTACTAACCGGGCCCGACGTTGCTTAACTTCAGTGATCGGACGAGAACTGGTGTGTTCAACGTGGTATGGCCGTTGGCAAAAGCAGATGCGAAGTAAGTGAGTTTTCTAGCAACTCTCTCTCTCTATGCAATGAGAATGGTAGCAAAACATCATCAACATCGTCACTCTCACTATCATCATCATCCACACTTGCTGCTACTCTTTCTGCACAGTTGTTGTAGAGTTCAAACAGAATGTAACCCAAACTCTGTAGAAAGCCCTAAAAGCTCTTGGTTTGATGGAGTGAAATGACTTGGCTTTGTAAACAGGCAGTGCTGAGAAAGATGCTTGAAATAGGCTGTTAGTAAAGTTACTTGCTTCGCAAAGTATGTAACGAGCAATACAATGAAAATAGTAGCAAAGCATCGTCAACACCGAGTTTGCTCATCGTGTCTGCCTGCCTTACCTACCCATCGTTCCCCTTCTATTTTATGAATATACATCATCACACTCGCAATCCTCAGTTTTGTTGAGGTGGATCGATTCTTGATGGAGCATAACAAGGAACGTGCTCACGAAACTCAAAACGTAAAATTGCATAAAAGTTCTTTGCTATTCGAATTGTACAGCGCTACTGTAGACTTTGATTGCATGGCTATCTTTGTCTCTCTTCATCACTTGCATTTTGTCTATTGTAACACTGTTTACATATTAAATTGCATTCAAAGTTTGTTCTAAAACAACATGGATAGATTGTCTCCAGCGCTTCTAATAATCTTGGGTTCATGAAAAGGCAAGCTGATAGTTACGGGCTAGTTTTATTGCATTTCAAATTCAACTATTAAAATGACACTTAATACAAAGTCCCAAACAGGGAGACTACTAATGAAGTAATTAAATCAACGTAATTGATTCAAGCACTAACTTATTAACTTGAAATGCCACTTTTTCTGACAATGATCTCCAATTCCCACATTTTGCTAATTACATTACTAGCTAGCGTCAGTGTTTCAACCCAAAAGTAAGAAAGTTTACATGTCTCAGAATTTAAAGGTAAGTTATTCTACTTTGATTTTCGAGTTTGGCATGGGAAAATGCATTTGCAAACTAAATACGATGATTCAAACTCATACTCGAGTGTGTACAAAACATTTTGCGAAAGAGGAACATTTGTATCGTCTATAGTTACATATACATTGTCAACAACTGGAAATATGAAAGGTTGAAATTGAAGTCAGTTGCATTTTGATACAAAAATATCATACCACTCATATACGGTAGTTGCGTTAAATTACGCAATAATATAAATATAATATAAAAAGTAGATTGAATGAACACTCACAGCGGATAATTCGCCCACGCAGCAATAATTAACTAGACTACTACATTAAATAATGTACAAAATTTCGAGATTCGCCTCACAAACTTCAAAATCTTCAAAATACATAGGAACATATCATTAGAGATTCCATGATACAAGACCTAATTACTCCTATTTACATTCGCTGTTTGGAACTGCAAAATAATTGTTTACTTGTCAAAATGACAAATATTACACTTTCTTGAGCAATACTGATGCTGTACACTGTTCCGATTCTACTAAAATAGAACGTTTTACATAATTTGATACGTATATTTAACAAGAAAATTAAGAAACAGGAAGCTTATCGATGGGTGTAGAGAATACAAAATCTTTTGGAAACAATTCACCTGCTCGAGAATACATGAGTCTGTAGACTTGTCGAACTGTTTTTTCTCCGACCCCAGCGACGTCTCCAATTTCCTTTTGCAAACGATTAAATTTCGATGCCTGAAATGATGAGAAATATTAATATTCTTATCATGGCACAATTGAAGTAAAGCATAAATACAAAAATAATTTTATATACCTGTGAAACAATGGGGGTCTTCACGTCAACTTTTTTCGTTGTTTAGTAACATGATTTTGCAATTTACAAATTATTCTAACTTGACGACGTCAACGGTCTAGTTAGATTTTTTTTGCATAGTAACTTTCACCTAAATCTACTACATGCACTTACTCAGAAAAACGATGCTTTTTGGTCATTTTTCTGAGTAAACATTTTAAGCAACCCTTTCCATGGTGAAATTTTGTAAAAATTTACTTTTGTAAAGTAAAGTTTGATTTCGTAGTAAGTCTTGTTGCTATCCAGGGTTTACTAACTTACAAAGGCTGACGTGAAGACCCCCAATATAAAAGCAGATGCCGCTACAGATAAAGGCGACCTGTAACAATGCCCAAATTTTCTGCAGCTTTCGCAACTGCAGTCGCAGCATTCCGAACAGTGTTTGAAAGGCCCAAATGAGAACAAAACCTTGACATCAAATCTCGCGTTGTAATAGTCTCCACGGAGATATCAAGTGTTGCTTGGACGAGCTTGAACACACGACCAATTTCCTTCTTGGAGGTTTGAGAAACAGCACAAACTTCTTTGAAAGTTTGAGGAACTCCTTCCTGACGGGATGCAATACAAAGGCAGGCAGGTGCAATGGAATTAGTTGATCGACCTCTTAACTTCTTTCCAGCATGAATCGTCTAAAATATATATTTAGTGTTTTATGAGTATGATAAACTTATTAATATTACACTCAACAAAAGACAAATTAGCAAACTTAAATAAACTGTTCGCCCGATCCATAATTGTCTTTGGTAAATGCAATCTATCAGCTATTTGACTAATTTCGTCGCATGTATTCATCAATGCACGATCTTCACTGGAAACTGTTTTCCGCAATTTATATTTTGCGTTTCAAATTCATCAAGCGCGACCGTACATGTCCCTCCTTCTGTATGTGTGGATAAGTCAGATCCATTTAGCAATGTATTTTCAGCACTTCCAACACGACAAGGATCAGCCCTTGTTGCTTCGTTGCTAAAGGTTCGCCATTCTGATCCAATATCAATGACCCTAATATAATAAAGCAAATCCAAGTTATAAAATCAATTTAGAAGTGAGAACTTCACGCTTCCAGTTAATTGAAATTACTGAATACCTATCGCCCACAACAAGTGAACCTGAGTGAAGTCTACCTTCGACATAATGACAGGACAGAAATTAACCCTGAAAATTACAAAACGACATAATTAGTCATCGTAAAAAAGTAGAGAAATGTACTCCTAGAACTAGTTAAGGAATCACAAACTATATTCGAATTAAAAAAATTCATACAATTAGTTCTTCCGATTTCCGTTCTTCTGACTGCTAATTAACCTGACTCAAGTATCCCAAAAGTTATTTGATTGAACCTCGTCATTAATTCTCCTGAATATTAAGTAGATTTCCACACAAACACGATGAAATGAGAGAGAAACACATGCAGAATATACGTTATGTTTGCTGAAGAATTGTCAGTCAGCCCTATAATGCATAGAGAGATATACTTCTAAGCTTTTAGTTATATTGTTAGGATGGATTTGTTGGTAAGCACAAGATAAGCGACAGTAAATGTGTAATGTGGAAGGAACATACCTATTTATGTATTTTTGTAAGTCGGTTTCACTTGCCTGATAAGGAAAGTGGGGTTGATACTATAAAGGAGCAGAAGGCAATTTCCATACAAGAGCTAAAGCTGAAAGCTAACGTCATTCCACTTTACTTTTTGGTTTAATGCTTTGTGACTATGCATAAGTAGAACAAAGCATGAGTGAGAGCCGGAAAGGAGAAACAGGCATTAATTAAATCAATATCAGTTTTCATAATGGTTTTGAACGAGGCATGTTAACAATAATCAACAGCATCAGATCACGTTTTGAGCCAATTAAACAAAAAAATCGAAAATGTGTGAGCTACTTTTAGGCATAAATTAAATGATAATTGATGGACAAATTCCATAGCTGCGGATGATTTCATAATACTCTAATTTCTTGTTAACTGTATGGCAAATTTCATTACCAATTCATACATTGTGAATTTATCTGAACCTGTTTCAATCCATGCTACATTGCATAAATTCAGACGATAGAAAATAATTATTACTTCGCAAAAATTGGATTGACAAATTGGTTGAGTAAATAACTTTATGTGTCGCTACATGTGATAAAATACATAAACATCTATTCGATATGAAAAAACTAGATAAAAAAGAGCAAAACGTTATAACAACAGCACTGACGAAAGGACATGAAAAATATGGGTTTTGTGGCATATCCTTTTCATCTGCGAGTGCAAAGCAATGCAGTGATCCGTGCATACAATCATCAACATTATCGTCCAGACTTGCTGCGACTCTCTCTCTACACAGAGCTGAATTACCTTAAAAAGCAAACACAACGCAGCCCAAAACTCTGTGTAGAGAGCTTGCTTAGCTACATAACCGTAAAAGAAATGCCTAAAACTCTCTTGGTTTGATGGAGTAAAGTGCCTTTGCTTGTAAAACAAGCAAAGCTGAGAGTGATGCTTGAAATACTCTGCCAGCAAAGTCGCTTGGCAGAGTAGAGCATTCGAGCAACGCGATGAAAAAAGGAGCAAAGTATCGTTATCACCAAGCTTTGTCGTCAAATCTGCTTGCAATGTCAAACCATGATTTTCTTTTTGTTACATTTGGGTACACAGCGAACTTGCAAAGTATCCCTCTTGGTTCATGTCAAAGTTCAAAGTGTGGACAAATTCATCTAGTTCTATTGATGTCAAACCGATCATCAAAGATGCCATCAATATAAACGTACAAAACAGGAAAGCTACAACATGATATTAAAGTATTTAGATGAACTTTGTTTTACGGATACGCCAAAATATTCACTTTGAAATGGCAAACTGCTGTTACTCTGCTTTTTCAATTCCTAACTCATCTACTTACTAACTAAGCGTGACAGTTATCAACCGATTGTAATGAAAAAAAGGCACCTGTTAGTGCTTAAACTCAAGCCTTTATCCACTTTGATTTGAAAGTTTGGCAATAGTAAATTGGTTTTTGCAAACAAGACACGAAAGTTTTTATCCTCTTCGTTTAAGCTCGACTTACACACGGAACTTGGTAATGTGTGAGTAATACAACAAATTTTATACTTTCTCAAAATAAAAGTCAACGAAACATAGGCACACAGGTAAAAAAGCATGTTTATATTGATAAGCCATTTAACCCCCTGTCAATGCTTTGGTACGTGGCAAATATGATAAGCCACTTTGGGAAAGAAGGCTGTAGCGATTGCTTTTGGTAGATATTGGAGCATATACTTATGATAACCGAGAAAGACATTTTGCCCATTCTTTCAGACGAAATGCAAAGTGGGAGAACGTTGTCGCTTTTGTGTAAATGAATACACCTTTTTTTAAATATCAATTATTATTGAAGATTGTCGCTCGTCAAAAACGTAATGTTATAAACAAGAAAAATGATTGATAAACAACATTTTATGATACATTTCGAGATATTTAAATATTTTAGTGCGTTTTTACGATACGATCGACTTTGTCATGTAGATATTAAATAACAACTTCCAATCTAATGAACTACGTCTACGTGTTTGCTTTCGGCAATCGGCACATCCCTTGAGTCAGGTCTCAAATCTGTTTTTAACACCTATTTCTATTACATGCTTTCAAATATATTCTTTTTGAACCCGCCGACAGGTACACATGGCTTGAAGATTCTTTTAAGCATTCAAATCTTCCTGTAACCAGATCCAAAGGCATTTTGCCATACCATCTGTATTGTCAACTTTCAAATACACTCGAGATAATACAAGTCTGAACCTTAACTATGAGCATTAGGTGCACATGCTCACAGAAAGGGGGTGTGAGGCAAGGAAAAAACTCCAACTGATATGCTGATATTAAGAAACGATATTAAGAAATGATATTAAGAAAACGAATTTATTATGTTGGAGAGTAAAACTTAAGCCCCAAGCTAGGAATTAAAACCTGAGCTCACATTCGTACACCATCTGACGATAGCGCACTTACCAGCTACCCTAATGTGCCTTCAGCCCTCTACTCAAATTAGTTTATATAAATATATTGCTTTTTGTTAATTTTATTTGTTCAAGTGAATCCTTTTATATGAAAAGTGTAGTTTGATTTAAATCAGTGGATGTCACTACTTTAAAAACTACTTTGCACTTCACCTGAATGGGTGGGCAAAATGTCTTTTTTTGGGTGACGCATTAAATGCATACCGTTTTAACAA
>LJIJ01004170.1:0-15753 GCA_001718145.1 Orchesella cincta
CAACTTGAGATTGAGCAGCAAACGCAATGACTTCATCGTGTTTCCCATGTTATAAACATCAATTACCTGGGTTGGCACGAAGTGTTCAGCGTTAACTAAATTGAATATTTACAGCATGCTCCCAAACCGAACATGAAATGCTCAGCAATGTCAGTTTTGTCATAAGAACAAGTAATCTAAGACAGGCTAAAAGTTTCATCTTCGCTAATTCAATCTGTGAGTTAATTTGGATTACTTCTTGCACCAACCTGTGATAGTCTCAGAACTCCTCCTGTTCTGATTTCATATTACCATGGAGATGCTTTAAAGTAATGCAGGCTTGCATATAAATCAATTCTGACTCTGCCCTTGGAAGGGATGAATAATCTGGTTGGATCTTTTCTGGAACTAAGTAAGCCAAGCCAGTTACGGATTTTATGACAACCCATATTCCTCGTCAAGCGAAACTGCTTTGATGTAACGCTAGTGAAAATGTAGTTTGTTGTTAGTCATTCAGCATGTCAGATATATTGGTGTGTCAAAGGAGCTCTTCTTATGTGCATTTATGCCTGTAAATAGGAATGATAGTTGTATGTAAGGTTTCTCTCTTTTTAACAATGTAGGATGTTCTTTTGTAAGACAAGTGGCAACCTTAGCTATTTTGGCAAGTGCCATTTCTCAACTTGTGTGGAAGATCCGAGAAATGGCGACGACGAAATAATACTTCATCAATAGTCATTCTCGTTTAAACCAATAACGCTACCCACGCTGCGCAATCGTTTCTGCTGAAGTAATCAGACACAAAGGGGTGGTTTCAGATGAATGATAGGCCAATGGAAGGTATTTTCTGGAGAACTGATTTCGCATTATAAACACAATTACGGGAAAGCCCGAATTAGAACAATTTACTTATACGTCTTCACATAGACGAGATGTGTTTTTCGCCGCCATTTGCATCCTTGGTTTTGATACAACAAAGATCTTTTGGCAAGCCTCTGAAAATTTTCACGCATTGTTTGTTCTCGCTCCGCGTTTATCCAAATGACGTGGAAAAATGGCTTCGGTAGTTGCAATGTATTTTCGAATCAGCTCAGTTTTCCCTATTCCACCCAAACCACATATGGAAATAATTTGGAAGAAATTTTCATTTAAAAGTTGTCGATGCTGAAGTCGCTCATGCAATTCGATCTGCTCTTTAGTGCGCCGGTAAAAAGATAAACTGGAGCTTTAATATCAAATATATATTATTGGGTTTCTTTGCTTCCTTGCACTCATCTTTTCCTGATTTGTGGACTAACGATTTCACCATTTCTGCTATGCTGGTTGCAACATCGGATTGATTAGAATGCAATTGAGATAAGCCAATACTATTCAAAATCTTGATTGAACGGTTTGCTGAGATTCTTCTTGCTCAGGGCAGCTGTAAGTTTTTTCTGGTATGGCGTCATACAACTTTGCAGAGCTTTTCAGCAAACTGGTGATGGAATTCTGTGTAAAGAGTAAATCAAATTATAATGTGTTTATTTTTTAAAACAGGATTTTTCAAATAGGAACGCATACTTACAATGTGTTGAATATCATTAGCACTTAAAACCTTTTGATCTAGTGTTATAGCCAGCAAATTAAGTTGGCAGCTGCTCAAATTTAGTTCCCTGACTATCTGTTTTCTGACACTTTCTTGTAAATCTTCCATTTTAGGCAAAAGTTTTAATGAAATATGACTTGATGTATTTAATAATTTGAAATAAATTAATTCAAATTCCACTTGGAAGTTTGTTTGAAACAGAATACTTCCTAGTTTTTTGCAAATTAACAAATTTTCACTTGTGATTAATTACAATCAACTTGACACATTTACTTGGCTCATTCTCTACTTTCATCGTAGCTGTGTGACTCAGCTTTGTGAATGAGGACAATCGGTAAGAGGGGTTTTATGGAAAACGAAGGTAAATAAGTGTGTCACAATCCGATGTAGTGCTAAATATAGGATTCCGTAACGATTAAACCAGAAGTCCGCAACGCTTTACTTCGTAGTAAAGTGTTGACGAAGTCACAATTCACGTGATTAACTGAATTGACCAGCAATGAGGAAACGTTTCACACGAAATGATTGGGAAACGCCTGCTAACAGTCGTTGCTCTTTTTTACAAGGTAAATAATACAAAAACAAACAGTTTACAATACAAAAATATTAGTTGTTAAAATGAGCTCATACAGTATTTATATAAGAAAGAGAGAGCATGACCATTGCAAAGTAAACAGGAAATGCTAATATTTAATATAAGATTTGACAGCTATGTCGTACTAGTAAATTTTGAGTTTTAACACGTCGCACGACTCGCGCATATTTCCGCATTATTCCAACAACCTTTTTTGCAGTTTAACTGAGAGCCAACATTATAAACAATTCTTAAATTTGTGTTATACAGTGGAACATTTAACCGCATATTTATGATTTAGAATGAAAAGTAATGATTGAAAGAGTATTTTAAGCTGAAAATGCGCACGAGTTCATATTATTGAGAATGTAATTATTGAATTGAATATTTTGTAATTCAAGAACTAGCCGTTAAAAAATTCTGATTTACTTTGCAGTACCCGGAATTCAACGGTTGTTAAGTAAATCAAAGAAGGTTTGAGTATACTGTTAAACATGAAACTGACAACATGAAGTTTGTTTGTCCAAATTCAACAAGTATAATCCTTCCGGGAATCCATTTCTTATATGTATTGTATGGGAACAAAATTTTCAACGGTTCCATTTTCGATAACCACACTATTTTGATTAAGTGATGATAGAAGACGAAATGATAGAAGTAGAGATTCACGGCACCAAAAGATTCATCTTTTATAAGAATGCTTTCTGAATCAAGTTGAACAGTCGTGTAGACAATCGAAGAAATAATGACGCACGTTGAGTTGATATTAAATCTGACAACTCTTTTCTTACCAATCGCAAAAGCTATTACAAGTTAAATAACCTGTGAAAATTTGAATTCTAATAAAATTTAAACGTAAAAAATGGAAAGTCTAAAATTAAGAAAATTTGAAGAATTTGGTGCTCCGAGGAAACTTGTCTTCGGAACATAATAGGTATGAAAATTATAATATTCAGAAGTATATAAAATCATAATTTGCGTCTAAAATCTTGCAGGGCAGCAGCAATTCTGGTATCGTCTTACAAATAGCCAAGATATAGAAGAAGAAATACCGGCCGACCCTGGAGGTGACGACTCTGACTAAGACAAAATACAGCATTTATTTATAGAGAATCAATAAATTTTTATTAAAGGCCTGGTTAATGTTTATAATTCAGACATTAAAAAATATAGACTTGTGTTTTGTTCTCTTGCTGTATAAATCTCATGAATTTATGAAGCTGGAATCAGTTTACATCTTTTATTGATATTTACGCGATTAAAAATTCACTTAAACAAACAAAATAAAAACAAGGATTGTGGCAGGAAAGGTTATATTGTCTTCCTTTTATCGAAAAACCTTTATAAGCTTCTTAATGACACACTATGTTGTAATATTGTATTTTAATTTTTTCCATGAAGTTATGAATCTACTTATTTTACTTATTAAACTTTTATGTATGTATTATGTAACGTTGAAGTTACAAATTATTTGTAAAAAATACGCCAGTTAGTCGCCGGTGATATTCAGATAAGTAGTTGACTGACAAGAGATCAGATAAGTCAATTAAAGCTTCATTTTATGTGAGGCTAATGTGTATACGCAGATAAGACCAAACAAATTCAATTTATTTCTCTGGCATTTCACATGATTAGGTAATAATTTACAATGAGTCATACCGCCGCTTTATACAAAGCCTCTTTCTCTACGTCTGAAAAATGAACTTTTCAATCATTCTCTATGCTATCATAAATATTAATATTAATAAATTTATCTATGACACTATATTTTATCCCTTACATGTTCATTAGCATCTTCCATCACCAGCAAAAAGTTGGTTAACTGCCCATCTGTATTATTAACTTTGGTTTAAATCGTTTTTATTTTAATTAAATGTTTTATTACCAGGACTTTTATATAGTGCAGTGTGCAGACTAATTATTTCTACCTACAGGTAATGATGTAATAAGTATTTAAAATGTTAATTTATTGGTTCATGTGGGGTGGAATATCGTACCACTATAAAAGCAAGTCACAAGTAAAAGATGTGCGACTGTGAGTGGAGAATTACTGCGGTTTGCAGTAGTCAATATTATAACACATTTTTATTTTGCTCTGGTGACATTAATATAACTAATTCAGGTATTAGTTGATTCTATGACTACACGAATACGAAAATTAATCCTATTTGCTAATTCTTGAGCCTGCTCAAAAACTGGGTCGTCTGTTTTTCCAACTATCTTTAAATTAACGACAAGTACATCATTTAGCAGCTTTAATGCATTGTCATATATTCCCTCATTCTCCAAAATTCTGCATTTTTTTATCTTCACTTTACAGACTTCTATATGCTCGTCACCAAGTGCAATTAACAAGTTTCCCTAACACCTCAGTAAAAGTTATTTAATTGCGTCTTTCAACTCTTCCCCTTCCAAATAAAGCAATGGCTACTTGAACCAGACAAAGCAAAGTTTTGGAATTGTCTTCACCATAGAGGTTTACAGTAGGCACTATGTACTTTAAGTAGCTTGTTGAAAGCTTTCTTCTCATACTTTCCCATGTAGTTCAGGCACTCTGCATAGAATCCCAAAGTAAGCATTGTTCTAGGATGCTTCTTTCCTTCAGCTATTTTTCGCTGTTGTAAATTTGTTTAAAAAATTTATAGCCTGCTCTTCATAATGCCCATTTTCTCAAGATAACTGCCAATTATGCCACTCTCAGGAGTGCGAGCGGTGCTGCGAACTAACCGAGCAACATTTCCTTGTTACACTTTGAATAATAGTTTGACGGATTTAGGAAAATTTCTACTCTCCATAACCACCATGTCCCTATCAAAAAGAGCTTCTAAACCGAGAATTTTTCCATATAGTTTCCATACATTTTCTAATACATCTCTGAATACTGCCGTTGCTAGTCGTAGTCGCCAATAATATCAATGCTGAGACCTGATTACTGAGACATCAAAATACTCGTTAGTCAGGTACCCTAAATCCTCCTGCTTATTGTTTACCCTTGCAACATATTGCAGGCAGATTTTGTGTCTCTCACTTAGACGGCGAAAATACCGGACCAATTTGATGTTTGAGTGTTGATAGGAGCCCTCGTCCCACCAAATATCCTTTGGTTTTGATTAGGTCGAATTTAGAAAATTAATCGTTGTAATGCCCCCTAATATCGCAACATCATAATTCCCATCCGGAAGTAGAGTGTGGCTCGCTTTTTTTCTTCTTCTATTTGTAAAGCTCAGGATCGTCCTGTGTCCAGAAACATTTTCAGAAGTTTCTTTGCCTCCGCGGTAAAATTCATCGACATGCTTGATATTTTCTCATGCTTTCGGTAAGACAATCAATAATGCCCTGGGATTGATTTATCATTTTTAATTACATCTGGATATTTGCAGGCATGATGCAAATTGATTATCACGGCTGAGCAGAATTCTTCTGGTTATTTGGAAGTAAGAGAAAATTTAAAACAATTTAATATAATATTCTTGCTCCGCGGATTCCCTAATGAGTTTATGCAAGCTGAATGACTTCCTGAGACAATCTATGATTTCAAATACTCGATAGTTGCTGTGAGATCAGAGTTTATCATTGAGTACTGTTGTGAGTAATTTATGTGCATCATAAGTAACTCCTCAATTTGTTAGGAAAAACACCTCTCTGAATACTGATATTTACATTGCTCAAATACTTACAAAACCACTTACACAGACATTGGGAGTTGAGCTCATAAAGGCAATTGCGAAGAAAACAACGGTGACCTCGCCATCAAAATCGTGCATTTGTGGCGTATTTTGCTGCAGAGAAAATCCATCAAGACTGTTTTTTCCCTGACCTAAGGACAACTGACGAGTTACTTGATGCAATAGAATTACTCACAAAATACTCAATGATAACTCTGACTCACAGAACTATGAGCTATTTGAAAACGCATAGATTGGTTCAGGAAGTCATTCAGCTGCAACTCCAGGAGAATGGCCGTGAGCAAGAAATTATATTAAATTGTTTAAAATTTCTTTCCTTCCAAAATACCAGAAGATTCGCTCAGCATGAGAAATCAATTTGGCATCATGCCTGCAAATATCCAGATGTAGTTAAAATGCATAAATCAATCCCAGGGCGAATTATTGATTGTCTTACGGAGCAGGGAAAATATCAAGCATGTCATGAATTTACGCGGAGGCAAACAAACTTTTGAAAATGGTTCTGGACAAGGACGATCCTGAGCTTTACCAAATAGAGAAGAAAACAGCCACGCTTACTTCCGGGATGGGAAATATGATGTTGCGATTGAGGCATTTACAACATTAATTTCTAAAATTCGACCTAATCAAAATCAAAGGGATTTAGAGGACGAATGCTTACAACTCAAACATCAAATTGGCCGTGTGTTTCGACGTCAAGGAGAGTACAAAAAATCTCTGCAACATGTTGCAAGGGTAATCCAGATAAGGCAGGAGGATTTTGGTACTGATAACGAGTATTTTGATTGTCTCAGTAATCAGGTCTCAGCGCTGATATTCATTGGCGACTACCGACTAGCAACGGAGTATTCCGAGATTGTATTAGAAAATTATGGAAAACTATATGGGAAAAATTCGGTTGAAGAGCTAGACTTTTTGATAGACATTGGTTGGTTGCATGGAGAGATAGGAAATTTTCATAAATCCGTCAAAATTTTATCAAACGTATACAAGGAAATGTCTGCTTTATTAGGGTTCGAGCACCGTCGCACTCTGAGATGTGGGCATAATTTGGCAGTGTATTTGACAAGAATGGGGCATTATGAAGAGGGCTATAAATTTTTTAAACAGATTTACAAGAGCCGAAAAATAGTGGAAGGAAAAACGCATCCCAGAACAATGCTTACTTTGGATTCCATGGCAGAGTGTCTGAATTGCATGGGAAAGTATGAGAAGGCTTTCAACAAACTACTCAAAGTACACAGTGCCTACTGTAACTCTATGGTGAAGACAATTCCAAAACTTTGCTTTGTCTTGGTTCAAGTAGCATTGCTTTATTTGGAAGGGGAAGAGTTGAAGACGCACTGAATACTTTTACTGAGGTGTTAGGGAAACTTGTAATTGCACTTGGTGACGAGCATATAGAAGTCTGTAAAGTGAAGATAAAAATGGCAGAATTGTTAGAGATGAGGGAATATGATAATGCATTAAAGCTGCTAAATGAAGTACTTGCCGTTAATTTAAAGATAGGTTGGAGAAAACAGACGCACCCAGTTTTTGAGCAGGCTCAAGAATTAGCAAATAGGATTAATTGATTTATTCAAACATTCATTTAAACATGAATTGTCTATTTTTATGTCACCAGAGCAAATAAAAATGTGTTATAAATTTATAATAACCGCAGTAATTCTCTACTCACAGTCGCACATCTTTTACTTGCTTTTATAGTGATAGAGAACCTTTAATATTCCAACCCAAATGAACTAACAAATTAACATTTTAAATACTTATTACATCATTACCTGTAGGAAATAATTAGTCTGCACAATACTAAAAAGTCCTGCTAATAAAAATATTTAATTAAAATAAAAACCATTTCAACCAAAGTTAATAATGAACAGTTGGGCAGTTTACCAACTTTTTGTGGTGATGGAAATGCTAATGAACATGTAAGGGATAAAATATAGTGTCATAGAATAAATTTTTAATACAAATGTTATATATTTGAATGAATTAGCGTAGAGAATGATCGAAAAGTTCATTTTTCAGACGTAGAAAGAGGCTTTGTATAAAGCGGCGGTATCACTCATTGTAAATTATTACCTAATCATGTGAAATGCCAGAGAAATAAATTGAATTTGGTTGGTCTTATCTGCGTAAACAAATTAGCTCACATAAAATGAAGCTTTATTGACTTATCTGATCTCTTGTCAGTCAACTACTTATCTGAATATCACCGGCGACTAACTGGCGTATTTTTTACAAATAATTTGTAACTTCAACGTTTACATAATACATACATAAAAGTTGTTAAGTAAAATAAGTAGATTCATAACTTCATGGAAAAATTAAAATACAACATTACAACATAGTGTGTCATTAAGAAGCTTATAAAGGGTTCGATAAAAGGAAGGCAATATAACTTCTGCCACAATCCTTGTTTTTATTTTGTTTGTTTAAGCGAATTTTTAATCGCGTAAATATCAATAAAAGATGTAAACTGATTCCAGCTTCATAAATTCATGAGATTTATACAGCAAGAGAACACACAAGTCTATATTTTAATGTCTGAATTATAAACATTAACCAGGCCTTTAATAAAAATTTATTGCTTCTCTATAAATAAATTGCTGTATTTTGTCTTAGTCAGAGTCGTCACCTCCAGGGTCTGCCGGTATTTCTTCTTCTATATCTTGGCTATTTGTAAGACATACCAGAATTGCTGCTGCCCTGCAAGATTTAGACGCAAATTATGATTTTATATACTTTCTGAAATTATAATTTTCATACCTATTATGTTCTGAACACAAGTTTCCTCAAAACACAAAATTCTTCAAATTTTCTTAATTTAGACTTTCCATTTTTTACGTTTAAATTTTATTAGAATTAAATTTTCACAGGTTATTTAACTTTTAATAGCTTTTGCGATTTGGTAAGAAAGAGTTGTTAGATTTAATATCAACTCAACGTGCGTCATTATTTTCTTCGATTGTCTACACACTTTCAACTTGATTCAGAAAGCATTTCTTATAAAGATGAATCTTTTGGTGCGTGAATCTCTACTTCTATCTTTCCCGTCTTCTATCATCACTCTTAATCAAAATAGTGTGGTTATATCGAAAATGGAACCGTTGAAAATTTTGTTCCCATACAATACATATAAGAAATGGATTCCCGAAGGATTATACTTGTTGAATTTGGACAAACAAACTTGATGTTGTCAGTTTCATGTTTAACAGTATACTCAAACCTTCTTTGATTTACTTAAACAACCGTTGAATTCCGGGTACTGCAAAGTAAATCAGAATTTTTTAACGGCTAGTTCTTGAATTACAAAATATTCAATTCAATAATTACATTCTCAATAATATGAACTCGTGCGCATTTTCAGCTTAAAATACTCTTTCAATCATTACTTTTCATTCTAAATCATAAATATGCGTTAAATGTTCCACTGTATAACACAAAATTTAAGAATTGTTTATAATGTTGGCTCTCAGTTAAACTGCAAAAAAGGTTTGGAATAATGCGGAAATATGCGGAGTCGGCGACGTGTAAACTCAAATATTTACTAGTACGAATAGCTGTCAAATCTTATATTAAATATTAGCATTTCCTGTTTACTTTGCACATGGTCATGCTCTCTTTTCTTATATAAATACTGTATGAGCTCATGTTAACTACTAATATTTTTGCATTGTAAACTATTTGTTATTGTTATTTACGTGGTAAAAAAGAGCAACGACTGTTAGCAGGCGTTTCCAAATCATTTCGTGTGAAATGTTTCCTCATTGCTGGCCAATTCAGTTAATCACGTGAATTGTGACTTTCAAACACTTTTACTACGAAGTAAAGCCTCTGGTTTAATCGTTACGGAATCCATATTTAGCACTACATCGGATTGTGACACACTTATTTACCTTTTTTCCATAAAACCCTCTTACCGATTGTCCTCATTCACAAAGCTGAGTCACACAGCTACGATGAAAGTAGAAATGAGCCAAGTAAATGTGTCAAGTTGATTGTAATTAATCACAAGTGAAAATTTGTTAATTTGCAAAAAACTAGGAAGTATTCTGTTTCAAACAAACTTCCAAGTGGAATTTGAATTAATTTATCAATTATTAAATACATCAAGTCATATTTCATTAAAACTTTTGCCTAAAAATGGAAGATTTACAAGAAAGTGTCAGAAAACAGATTGTCAGGGAACTAAATTTGAGCAGCTGCCAACTTAATTTGCTGGCTATAACACTAGATCAAAAGGTTTTAAGTGCTAATGATATTCAACACATTGTAAGTATGTATTCCTATTTAAAAATCCTGTTTAAAAAATAAACACATAATAATTTGATTTACTTTTACACAGAGATTCCATCACCGTTTGCTGAAAAGCTCTGCAAATTGTATGACGCAACTTCAGAAAAAACTTTCAGCTGCCATGAGCAAGAAGAATCTCAGCAGAACGTTCAATCAAGATTTTGAATAGTATTGGCTTATCTCAATTACATTCTATCAATCCGATGTGCAACCAGCATAGAGAAATGGTGAAATCGTTAGTCCACAAATCAGGAAAAGATGAGTGCAAGGAGCAAAGAAACCCAATATAATATATTTTGATATTAAAGCTCCAGTTTATCTTTTTACCGGGCGCAGTAAAGAGCAGATCGAATTGCATGAGCGACTTCAGCATCGACAACTTTTGAATGAAAATTTTTCCAAATTATTTCCATATGTGGTTTGGGTGGAATGGGAAAACTGAGCTGATTCGAAAATACATTGCAACTTACCGAAGCCATTTTTCCCACGTCATTTGGATAAACGCGGAGCAGAACACAATGCGTGAAAATTTTCAGAGGCTTGCAAAAGATCTTTTTGGGTATCAAAACCAAGGACGCAAATGGTGGCGAAAAACACATCTCCTCTATTGTTGAAGACGTATACAGTAATTTGGTCTCTAATTCGGGCTGTTCCCTAATTGTGTTTGATAATGCGCAAAACTCAGATCACTCCAGAAATACCTTCGTTGTGCCTACCACTTTCTCTGAAAACCACCCTTCGTGCTGATTACTTCCAGGGAGAACGATTGGCCAGCGTGGGTAGACGTCATGCGTTTAAACGAGATAACGATTGATGACGCCATTGATTTCGCTCGTCGCGCACTTTCCTCGGATTCCACACAAACGTCTGAGGAAATGGAACTTGCAAAAATGCTGCAGGGTTTTCCACTTGCTCTACAACAAGCAACATCCTATATTGTTAAAAGGAGAGAGAGAAATCCTTCGTACAATATCACTTCCTATTTACAGGCATATAATGCAAATAAAAAGATGCTCCTTGACACACCAATATCTCTGACATGCTGAATGACTACAAACAAACTACATTTTCAACATTGGCCGTTACAATCAAAGCAGTAGCCGCTGACGAGGAATATGGTGACTTGTCCATAAAAATCCTTAATTGCTTGGCTTACTTAGCTCCAGAAAAAATCCAACCAGATTATTCATCCTTTTACCAATGGCAGATCAGATGATTTAAATGAAGCCTTGCAGTTACTTTTAAAGCATTCCATGGTAAATGAAGATCAGAAAGGAGTGGAGTTCTGAGTATTCACAGGTTGGTGCAAGAAGTAATCCAAATTCAACTCAAAGATGAATTACGCGAAGAGAAAATTTTAAGCACTTGTCTAGATTTACTTGCTTCTAATGACAAAACTGACATTGCTGAACATTTCATGTCAGTTTGGAAGCACGCTGTTGAATATTCAAATTTAGTTAAACTGAACACATACGTGCCAACCCGGGTAATTGAATGTTTGATAAACCATGGGAAATACGATGCAAGTCATGCGTTTGCTGTCGAATCTCACAAGTTGCTGGAAAGAACTCTTGGGAAGGAGCACAAAGATGTCCTAGAAATTGAGAAAAATATTGCACAAATTATGTTGTTGATAAAGACAGCCCAATAACCGTTATTTGTCGACGCAAGGTTGCATCTGCGCTGCTTGGAAAGGACTTTGGAAGTACAAACGCTGGTGGAAACAGTATTACACAGCATCACCCTTTGTTTCTAGAAGCTGCTACTATTGCAGAGAAAATTTCATCACAACTTGAACTTCCTTTGTTGAATTGAATGATACCTAGATTAGATGGTGAATCCCCAAACTTGATCCTGCACAAACCTTGTGATGATGTAATTTCTACAGTAGCAATTTATTGTTGTTACTTAATCATAATAACGTCAAACGTATTACTGTTCAAATGAAAGCGATAAAAAAGCTTGTTGTTAATCATCTGAATATTTTTTATACAGAATTTAAATTATTTACAAAAAATGTCATTCCATTACACTTCATCATAATTCATGTTTTGCCAATTATGACGTTATCGGGAAATGGCCGTTGACCAAAATGCTTACCATCTATGTTCGTTGGATAGATTCAGTTTTCAGTAAAATCATTTTTTGTACAAATTCCAAATCAAAGCAAAATTTGGTACAGGAATAACAAACAAAAATATGTAGTTGTTGAGTCAATGACCAAGGCTTAAACGAGAATGTTCTGGCAACAGATACGTACGTTGTCTTGCGATTAGTCACAAGCATACTAATGATTATGTCATTAATGGTATGTGGAGAGGAAAGAAAGTAAATTAACATGCGTCCACGTACACACACAGGATTGTGTGTAAATTATTATTGTCTCCTAACGTCAGTCAGGAGTCAGCACCCAAATTTGGCATCGCTAGGAGCCAATTTGCATCCCTCCGAAGCATCCAAAATTTGGATCCTTGGCATGCAAATTTGGCTCCTTGGCATGCAAATTTGGCTCTCTGGGATGCAAATTAGGATGCTCTGAATTAAAAAATTATTTTGGGATGCAAATTTGGATCCTGGGGAACCAAATTTGCATCCTTTTTCATGAATGGATTTTCAAATAAAAAGTAACGGTATTATTTAAAGGAGTAACGGTTATTAAAAATCAGATAATTAAACTAGGCTGTAGTTAGCAGTTTTTGTCCGTGGCGATTAATTTTTACCGTGGCGTTTTTAAGATCTGGAATTTAATAGATTACATGTTTCAAAACATTAAACAAATCATATAAACGACTTAAAAAATAATTTATGTATTTTATATATTATTGCAAATATTTTTACGTATTTCAATCATTAACAATATTTTTAATTTACTGGGTTTCATTTTAAACGATTTTTGAAATATGTACTCTTAAAAACTCAATATCTTAAAAACGCCACGGTAAAAAATTAATCGCCACGGACAAAAACTGCTAACTACAGCCTAGTTTAATTATCTGATTTTTAATAACCGTTACTCCTTTAAATAATACCGTTACTTTTTATTTGAAAATCAATTCATGAAAAAAGATGCAAATTTGGTTCCCCAGGATCCAAATTTGCATCCCAAAATAATTTTTTAATTCAGAGCATGCAAATTTGCATCCCAGAGGCCAAATTTGCATGCCAAGGATCCAAATTTGGATGCTTCGGAGGGATGCAAATTTGGCTCCTAGGGATGCAAATTTGGGTGCTGACTCCTGACTGACGTTAGGAGACAATAATAATTTACACACAATCCTGTGTTGTACGTGACGCATGTTAATTTTACTTTCTTTCCTCTCCACATACCATTAATGACATAATCATTAGTATGCTTGTGACTAATCGCAAAGACAACGTACGTATCTGTTGCCAGAACATTCTCGTTTACGCTTGGTCATTGACTCAACAACGACATATTTTTGTTTGTTTTTTCCTGTACCAAAGTTTGCTTTGATTTGGAATCTGTGCAAAAAACGTTTTACTGAAAACTGAATCTATCCAACTAACCTATATGGTAACGCATTTTGGTCAACTGCCATTTCCCGACAACGTCTTAATTGGTAAAACATGAATTATGATGAAGTGTAATGGAATGACATTTTTTGTAAATAATTTAAATTCTGTATAAAAAAATATTCAGATGATTAACAACAAGCTTTTTTATCGCTTTCATTTTGAACAGTAATACGTTTGACGTTATTATGATTAAGTAACAACAATAAATCGCTACTGTACAAATTACATCATCACAAGGTTTGGGCAGGATCAAGTTTGGGCATTCACCATCTAATCTAGGTATCATTCAATTTAACAAAGAAAGTTCAAGTTGTGGTGAAATTTTCTCTGCAATAGATGCTTCTAGAAACAAAGGGTGATGCTGTATGTATAATACCGTTCCACCAGCGTTTTTCAGTTCATCCATTCTTCTAAGGGAACCTTCAAAATCTTGCTTCTTTTCCTGTCCTTTAGCTGTCTCTAATTTCAGTTTACAGACTTCTATGTGCTCTTTTCCAAACTGTACCTCCAAAGTCCTTTCCAAGCAGCGAAGATGCAATCTTGCGTCGACAAATAACGGTTATTGGGTTGTCTTTATTAACATAATTTGTGCAATCCTTTTCTCAATTTCTAGGACATCTTTGTGTTCCTTTCCAAGAATTCTTTCCAGCAACTTGTGAGATTCGACAGCAAACGCATGACTTGCATCGTGTTTCCCATGGTTTATCAAACATTCAATTACCTGGGTTGGCACGAACGTGTTCAGTTTAACTAAACTTGAATATTTAACAGCATGCTCCCAAACCGACATGAAATGCTCAGCAATGTCAGTTTTGTCATAAGAAGCAAGTAAATCTAGACAAGTGCTTAAAATTTTCTCTTCGCGTAATTCATCTTTGAGTTGAATTTGGATTACTTCTTGCACAACCTGTGAATACTCAGAACTCCACTCCTGTTCTGATTTTCATTTACCATGGAATGCTTTAAAAGTAACTGCAAGGCTTCATTTAAATCATCTGATCTGCCATTGGTAAAAGGGATGAATAATCTGGTTGGGATTTTTTCTGGAGCTAAGTAAGCCAAGCAATTAAGGATTTTTATGGACAAGTCACCATATTCCTCGTCAGCGGCTACTGCTTTGATTGTAACGGCTAATGTTGAAAATGTAGTTTGTTTGTAGTCATTCAGCATGTCAGAGTATATTGGTGTGTCAAGGAGCATCTTTTTATTTGCATTATATGCCTGTAAATAGGAAGTGATATTGTATGAAGGATTTCTCTCTCTCTTTTAACAATGTAGGATGTTGCTTGTTGTAGAGCAAGTGGAAACCCCTGTAGCACTTTTGCAAGTGCCATTTCCTCAGACGTTTGTGTGGAATCCGAAGAAAGTGCGCGACGACCGAAATCAATAGCTTCATCAATAGTCATCTCGTTTAAACGCATAACGTCTACCCACGCTGGCCAATCGTTCTGCCTGGAAGTAATCAGCACAAAGGGGTGGTTTTCAGATGGAAGTGATAGGCACAATGGAAGGTATTTCTGGAGTAGATCTGAGTTTTGCGCATTATCAAACACAATTAGGGAACAGCCCGAATTAGAGACCAAATTACTGTATACGTCTTCAACAATAGAGGAGATGTGTTTTTCGCCCCCATTTGCATCCTTGGTTTTGATACCCAAAAGATCTTTTGCAAGCCTCTGAAAATTTTCACGCATTGTTTGTTCTCGCTCCGCGTTTATCCAGATGACGTGGGAAAAATGCTTCGGTAAGTTGCAATGTATTTTCGAATTAGCTCAGTTTTCCCTATTCCACCCAAACCACATATGGAAATAACTTTGGAAAAATTTTCATTCAAAAGTTGTCGATGCTGAAGTCGCTCATGCAATTCGATCTGCTCTTTACTGCGCCCAGTAAAAAGATAAACTGGAGCTTTTATATCAAAATATATTATATTCTTTGCGTCCTTGCACTCATCTTTTCCAGATTTGTGGACTAACGCTTTCACCATTTCCTACGCTGGTTGCAACATCGGATTGATTAGAATGCAATTGAGATAAGCCAATACTATTCAAAATCTTGATTGAACGATTCTGCTGAGATTCTTCTTGCTCAGG
>LJIJ01004171.1:0-15750 GCA_001718145.1 Orchesella cincta
TGTTTGAGAGGAAAGAGTGGAAATGAAAAAACGGGTAGAATGAAGTGTAATGAGCGGGAAACCACAAAAACTAGTATTACTTACACGTATTCTCAGTAGTAAATATTCGAAATGTAGAAACCAGCACTATATTTCACTCCAAACCTTTGTGAAAATTGCTTCTTCACAAATAAATAATAATGACAAGTTGACGTCAAACCAGGATGAAGGAGCAGTTCATAAATGTTTACACAACGTTTCCGTTTAATCGCGTAGCGAAAACACTGACACTTGATAGACTTTCCCCAATACAATGAATGTTTTACGGTGTGTGCGGTGATAGAATTTGGTGGCTTTGGTTCCTATAATGGTTCTTTGTAAAGGGTGGTAGGTACAACAAAGAATTTTCCAAATCGTTTTATGGGCCAGGTTATCAAGTTCCACAGTGTGGATATTTGGTAATAAATTCCGTCTTGGAACGTTCAGACAAGAGCTTGCCCCCCAAAACCCAAACTAAACCAAATATGTATGCCTTGCAATAATATTCTGCAGAGAAATTTGCCTATGCCATTTTTTCCATATACACTCTACGCGCTCAGGATGTATGCTTTCTTAAGATCCTATATCGCTATATCTAACATCTTATTGGTTGAGATGGCTCACTCATGTCTCATATAATGGCCAATTCTCTTCTCTATTCGAAGATACAACAAATTTTTAGGAAAGATAGTACAAATCTCACAGTACCTGTGATTTTACACCTTGCTCGCTCTGGAACAGAGGAGCAATGGTCTTGCGTTAGAGATGTTATAGAAGTGGGACGCGCAAGTACATAAGTTATAGGGATCAAATAAGTAAATCCACTTGCGGAATACATAATCTTTTTATGCGACACATTTTCCTACAACACCCTTGGACATGTCATTAGTTTGCCCCGAATAATAAAACTCAAGAGGATAAAATGCTAACTGTCGCTGTCCCTATTTCGTATTATTTATTATAGTGCCATCTCCATATTATGCTTTAGTAATATATTGTAACCTATATTTACCACGTGATAATGCTTAACATCTTTGGGAGCACGTCAGTTATGATACCGTTATGTAAAGTATTACTTGGGATACGTTGATTATCAATACACAAGAGAACTCCCCACACGAAAATTAAAATCTTTAGTAAGCCATACACCATGGATGGCTGAAATATGCTCAAGATGGTCGCAATGTGCTATGAGATCTAGTATTAAGTTGAGATATATTCCTTTGACACTCTACTACAACAATAGCCTTTCGATATATATGTAAGATTAGAAGCATCCGAGGTTTAGCAGGGTGTATATTCCGAACAGATGAACCTATTCTACTTTTGTTTTTCCACTTCCTTCGATCATGTACATCAATATCCGTACTTACGTGCGTTCATACTGATGTGGTCAAGCCAGCGCATGCGACTTGTATGAATCAGTCCATTCATCAATGGTGATAAATGTTTGCCTTGTATTTTCGATGAGTGGTATCGACCAGAACTAGCTCTATAATCAACAGTCCAACTGCTCGCACCGAAAAGGACCTTTCTTCTCAGTCCAGCTTCACTTCCGTAGACTAGCTCGCGCTCGCTAGTTTGGGGCAAACTGTGAACTATAGAGTGGAACGAGACATGTTCTCTTGTACCTTCCGTCTAGAGGGAGCCAATTAAGTGTCGCTCCACAAATAATTACGTTTATTATTTATGTTATTTTCTGCGGTATTTGAAAGTACTAGGATAGCTGTTTATCAACAGAGCAGGACACCAGCTCTCTCATATTTCACCGCATAATTAAACAGAAACCAAGGGCATTATGGGCCACAGTTTGCCGACAAAGCAGTAATGACTGTATCGCTTCGTTGCTTCATCTTTCGCAATCCCCATCAATTTAATTACGGAATAATGACCTGGCAAACTACGTGGGAAGCTACCATCTGCCTCTCTTCCTCCTTCAGAGAAGCCATCTCACGTAACTCACTCAGTGTAATCCCATTTCTAGTAGATTATTTGGATTTAAATGGCTCAAAATTTGCAGTCAAGTTAGTCGAAGAGCCAGGCAGGCAGTGGATGATACCATTCAGGAGAATTTCGGGAAATGGGAAAGTTGTCCTTCTGCGTTCCCTAGGACTAGGGCACGGCATACGGAAGTTTAAATTTGGATTTAGCATTCGGAAGTGTACCGTGGGATTAAGCATTTGCGGTAATATGAAGTTCGTTTGGATTTAGCATACGCGTTCCCATGTAAATGGATTTAGCATACAAAATCCCATGTCAATAACGGCTATGCTATCCCATGTTAAAACTCACCTTTTTAAGTCCCCTTATAGATTTTATTTATTTATTTTTATGCCAAATCCTATATAGAAATTGTTTCAATGCTAAATCCTATGTTGAAATTTTTTCAATGCTAAATCCTCTCTAGAATTTTTTTCAAATGCTAAATTCTCTTTAATGTGGTTTCAATGCTAAATCATTTTTAATTTTTTTTCAAATGCTAAATCCTTTTTAATGTGGTTTCAATGCTAAATCGTTTCTACAATTTTTTTCCAATGCTAAATCTTTTTACATGTGGTTATAATGCCAAATCCACTTACATGTGATTTTTCCAACGCTAAATCCATTTACATGGGAAATCGTATGCTAAATCCATTTACATAGGAAATCGTATGCTAAATCCAAACGAACACCATGTCCCCGGTAATGCTAAATCCAAAAGAAATCATAGTATAGTATTATAATTATAATAAGGTTATTGTAAAAAACGCCTCTTCAATATCCCAAGCAGACACCTTATAACGAACAACGAACCAAACTGGGAACTATCGTATTACGTAGTAAGACGATGCCATGTTTATACGTTCTTCAACGTACAACGTTTTACCTTTTTCTACCTCCGTCCATCAATGTTTGAGTTTAGACTGAAAAGTGAATTATTATTTTTGGCATGGCAGGGCAGAACTCATACATTTTTCTTGTGTTATATTGGGAAGGAAGAGGAATCTTGTTTGTCATCTTGAGCTCAGTCTATTGTCTTTAGGTGTTTGTTTAACTAATTAATTTTTTTGCCCGCATTTTATTGCTTCAGGATAAAAATGAGTCGAGGTATAGATCCGAATTGTAAGCAGGCCGTCATAAATCGTGGAGTTACTACGTTCTCCTTGGATCCACGAGGAACTTTTGACATTTTATGTCGTCTCGGATTCAAATATTCAAGGCTTATTCAAATCAAGGCGGAGTATTCGGATGGACTGAAAATACTCTTACGCAAAATAAATGAGGCAATTCAATCCGATCAAATGTGGTGCAATCAACGGTAAGTACGCGACTGAGTTTTCAGAATTTTTTATCTATTGCCAAAACATGAATTCAGCATAGTTTGAATTGTTATTTAATTATTTTATATCACTACAGACAAGCCCTCTTTGATGTCTACTTGAAGCTAATACTACCTGGTCCCGTCATCGATGGCTCAATATCATCATCGTCTGGGCATAAGATGGTGGGCTCAGTGCACGGAAGGATCTTCAAACACCTTGTCCAGGAACTGCACCTCAACGCCCTTAAAGCTGACTTGCGATTACCTTCAACAACCCGGTGAACAAGACGGTGATAACTGATGGTATGTCATATTTTCTAGTTTCCTCATTTGCTTTGCTTGATACTTATTTTGAAGATTGTGACTTGAAAAAATTCGACTTGTCTTAGATTTGACATTTATGAGCGACCCTCATGACAAGTTATGGCCCAAAGCGTTCAGATTCGAGAAGGAGTTGGAAGGCGACCCTTGGAACATTCCCAGTTCGGAAAACCCTGTGAATTACTCACTGAAAGTGGAGTTTGTTGGCTGTCCCTTCATTTTATCCGGTAAAGGTCTTGGGATCATCGAAAGAAATTGGGAGGGAGAAGCAGGATTGATGACCAAGGAATTTCTAGATAATCAAGGCCATTGCGACTTCACACTTGTGAGTGGAAGCGGTGAGGATCGTGTTTCATGTCACAAGATATTTTTGGCTGGCTCATCTCTCTTCTTTGACCGAATGCTACAAACTAGCATGAAAGAGGGGACCCGGAACGAATGTCGACTGGAGGGTTCTACCAAAGAAGGGCTAGATGCACTTCTTAAGTTCCTCTATTATCGGAATGTGGAGGATGCCCTTGGCAGCTCGGTTCTGGCGTTTGAACTACTCCACTTGGGACACATGTATGATGTTCTCAGGTTGGAGGAGACGATGAAGCAGCTACTCCTGGCAAAACTGGATGAATGGTGGGATTTAGACGTAGCATTGAAGCTGTTCCTCCGCACACGATTGTTGGAGCCTGATGATAACTGGCAGTCACTGAAGGGAAAAAAAGGTGGAACAGTACTCAAAATGTAAGTGAACAAGGCTTCAATCTTTGTTACGACTCCTCAATAAGCAAACTAATCATTTATGCCCTCTTTTTTGCTTGAATTTAGGAAAAGCATTGAGTTGATGTCGGACTCGAATTCGCTCCTCGATGATCTTTGGAAGAAGGATCCCAAAGCAGCGAAGGATCTGATGCGGATAGTTTCCAACAAGATGCCTTAGACTGAATTGAGGATTTATACATGCTTGTGCTCTTGCACTATGAAACATGTTTAAGAAGAGTGATGAAGTGTGAGCTACTTTTTGTACGTCGATGGATTGTTAGTGTATCGTATTAAATTTTGTATGATTATTGTGTAGATGAGTTTGGTTGATGATAAAAATAAAAACTTAATTATATTCATTCAATTCCAAGACATTATCATCACATGCTTCAGTTGATCCTTGTGGAAGACCTGTATTCAGCAGAAAGATTTAGTTGTTAATTTGGTTTACTTTAGTAGAAATTTATTTTATCGTAAAAACAAACAAGGTTATTGGAACGAGTAGCTATACTATTTTACTCTGCGTAATTAAATCAATTATTTTCCCAAAACCACTACAGGGTTGCTCATGCATGTACGATGACTTTGTTAAGTGGTTTCTGTTCATTCGATTGCCATGATCCATATTCATCTCAACATCTCTGTCCGTCTGTTTGCTTCCTAGCATTCATGTCCCTTCCATTTTGCTCACCATATCGGAAATTTTTGCGATGAAATTCCCTGTCCCTATCGTAGGAAAGGTTCCCCATACGAATGGATTCTTGAAAACAAATTGAAAGAAGGTACATTAAAGCCACGACCTCCCTAAAAGTTACTACAATGAAATCAAAGATTAATGTTACCTTTCTTATCCCTATCTCGTTTAGCCCCGTTCTTCCTTCCGTTTTGGCAAAAGATATCCCTGTTGAGGAGCAGGTACTGATAAATGCATAATTTTTTATGCAGATGCAATATTATAGTAATTTTTTGAATGCTCGTTAGCATTGTAGAATCAAAATCTTAAAATTCTACATCTAAGCAGTTCTAATATTTTGTCAATTATCTAAATTTCCAGGGGGAAACCAGTTTCTTAAAACCTGCTTTGTCGGACCGTCTGTCAAAAAAGACCTTGTTATTAATATCCTTACTCATAGTCCATGCGAATCATTACACACTCTTAACAAATGTTTTGTTTACTGTTTGGAGTTAGTGTCCTCTATCAAGAAGAGGAGAATGAGGGGCTAGGTAAGACTGTGCGTGAAGTTAGCATTTAAACTTCCAGCAGGATGATTGAGCATTTAGACATTAGCGAGAGTGAGGTAGGGAGTAAAACAGAATATACACAAGGTAACATACCTTCTGAAGAGAGAGAATCGAGAGGGTAAAGTATCTTGGTTAGCGAAATTAAATTATTATTATTTTTCCAGTTTTCGAGAATTGAAAACGGTTATTTAACTTCCTATCATTTCAACTGTTGTGAACATTGTTGTGACATTACTATCGTGACAATTACGTTGATACTCCAACGTAGAATAAAAAGTTGATTCCAAAAAGGGAATCAGAAAACAATTTTCCGGTACACTTGGCTTAGATAACAGATAAGTGGTTTTTCCAACAAAAGATAAGTTGTGACGCTTCTTACTCACAGGAAATAACACGGTTTGATGAATGAAAAAATTCAAAATACGACTTCAAGTTTGTAAAAGAAAGATGCCCATTTGGTAGGAAAGTGGAAACGCAATTCCTAGCGTCAGGTAGTATAACAAGTTCAAAAACATTCTCCCAATATGCATCATCCACATCTTTATATTCCAATGTCATAATATTTAACACTCCGATCCCGCTACCAAAGGTGGATACTCAAGAATCCGTCAGGCTTATGACAAACCACGCTCTATCTACACTGATACATTATTTCTATACTTGCAGCAAATGAAACGTCCTATTATAATGGCAAACTACGGCGCACTTCCGTCATTAGTAGAGGAACCGAAGAGATGTCCCTGTACTGAATATGGGTAATGTTCATAATTTAAATTTCACACATCTCATAATTCGGACCGTTTTGGGCTTTATGTATAAATCTATTCTTGTGTGGCGTCAGATGCCTGCAAGTTTCATGTTCACGCTGTCCAACTTTCTTGTTTCAGCTTTTCTTCCAACACTATGTAAATATTTTCTTATATGCAAAGGGAACTTGATAAGCCCAAATGCATACGGGGATAAAAATAATACCTTTACCTGGATATCTTTTTGCGAGTAATCTGCTATTCGCTGCTTGAAAGCATTGCCAAAACCATCTTCAAGCTATGCACTATGCAAAATAGCGGACATTTCGTACCTGGTTTGTCTATTCTATTGCTCACCCACCATACACACGAAACCTAGGATGTCGTTTAGGAATATGGGGTTACCTTATAAGCTGCGAATAATAAAAGTTGACCCTCTAGAACTTAGTTACATCATTTTCACTTGTCACGTTTGAGTAGCCTGGAGGCTCGGAAAAATGGAAAATACTCTTTGACGCTTCTAGTCTAGTTAGTTTTGTCTATAAATACTTCCTTGTAATATGTAGTCCGCGCGAAAATTTTCCAAAATTTCTTCGCTCCCATTAGAAAATTTTCATTTTAACCTTGCACTCCAAAATTTTCATATCCGGATCGTTCCTGGCCAAAACAGTTTGCTCTTGCCAGTTGACTGGCCAGGATTCGGTTTTAAATAAATGTGATCATACTTGAAAATGTGAAAGAAAGATCTGTTAATCATCTCTTTATATTTAGTGTTCAGGGGATAAAAATGGATACAGGTAACGAGTACGCACAAGATTTCGAAGGTATGTGAAACAACCACTTCCTTCTCTGATCCACGAGGAAACATCAGAGTATTGTTGTCGCCTCGGATTTAACTGTACTGATCATGTTGACATCAACGATGATTTCGAAGAGGGGTTTAAAACCATGCTAACCACCTTAAACGATGCCATTCAATCCAGTCAAGTGCGATGCAGTCAGAGGTATGTGTACAATTGTTAAAATGTGATAGAAAGCCCAAAATATTATCAATGGGGGAACTAATATCATTATTTATTTATTGCAGGAACACCCTTTTCGACGTTTACTTGAAGGTGACCCCACTCAGTCACGTCGTCGACGGCTCAAACGCTCTATCAGCCGGTCAGAAAGTGATAGGCTCCGTACGTGGGAGGTTCTTTAAGCACCTTGCTGAGGAATTACACCTTCAACGACCCTTGCAACTGCAGCTAACAATCAATTTTGACGAGCCATTGAACAAGACCATCATCACTGAAGGTAAGTTTGCAATTTTGAACCCGCAGGTTCATATTGATAAACCGGTTTTATAATTGTGTACAGGTTGAATTGAATTTCCTTTTCAGCAATGCCACTTATCAGCGATCCCCGGGACAAGTTGTGGCCAAAGGCGTTCAAGTTCCAGTCTGAATGGGAGGACGACCCTTGGACCATTCCCAGTTCGCAGACGTCTGTTGGGTACATAATAGAAGCAAAAATTTTCGCCAGTCCCTTCATAAAATCTTTTGAAGGTCTTGGACTCATCAACCAACACGAGGATGGAAAGACAGCCCAAATGAACAAAAAGTTTTTGGAGAAACGAACTCACTGTGACTTTACGCTGGTGAGCGAGACGGAAAGGAAGAGGTACACTGCCACAAACTGTTCCTGGCTGAGTCGTCCCCGTTCTTTGACCGTCTGATGCAAGGCAACATGAGGAAGCTAAGGAGATGAAATGCAGACTGGATGGTTCCACAAAACAAGGGCTTGAAGCACTTCTCAAGTTCATTTACTATCGAGGAGTAGAGGACGCATTAAACAGCTCCATCATTGCTTACGAGCTTCTTGATGTAGGACATAAATACAATGTTTCGCATTTGGAGGAAACGATGATGGGAAACTTCTTGCAAAGCAGAGTGATTGGTTGGGACCTTGAGCTAACGATGAACCTGTTTCTTCGCACACGCAACACTGAGTTGTGGTTGTGGAAGCTCTGAAGAACAAAGCGAATGAAGTTTTGAAAATGTTGGTGTGAACAACATCCAAGAAAAATTCTACACACGCGTTTGTCCATACTTAATTTTAATTTCCGTTTGTTTTTTTGTTTTCTAGGAATAGCGATGAGTTGACGTCAGACTCCAACCCGACCAAATGATCCACCTGATGGCCAAATCCAAAAGGCTGCCAAGGAATGAACTCTTTCCCAACAGGATGATTGGATGAGCTAGTTGCGGAACTGGCTTCAAAATTCGTTCTCAAAATTTTAGTTAAATTAAGATAATCATTTGACCATATTGTTCCTTAGTTTTCAAATTTGGTCAACGTTCTTTTGCGTAAATGAGTTTAAGGTCTGAAGTTAAAGAAAATCTGTGTTTTCCAATTTTTACACGGTATTCCATTTAAGGATAGGATAAGACAAGAATCTTGATTTGTTCTTTGTTAGTTTGTAATATTTACAATTTTAATGTAATATTTATTGATCTTGGTTTCCTTTTTGTTGAACTTGTTAGGATAAAACAAAAGACCAAATATTTAGTGGGCTTCATTGTCTGTCTGTTTGTTTGTCAAGTTATTTTGAGCCGCACGCACAAGGTATTAGAACTCTTCTGTCAGCTACTCTTGCCAAAATGTATCAATAAACGCAGTTGCGGAACTAGAAACCAACTTGTTAGTTTTTGGGAGTTGTTTTTATGTTTGGAAACGTGCGACGTTTCATTTCACTCGAAATCGGGAACATTCATATTGCAGGAGCGTTGCTTAAAATCATTGATGGGCGTATATAAAGCAAGCAGCGTAGGAGAAATGATGGTACGAACTTGGACATAAGGAACTGAATTTAAGCTTAGCTTCCGTCGAGTGATAAAATATGGGGACGAGTAGTTTTCCTATGTCTTGTTTTTCGTATGTTTTGCCAATCTGAATTAGTTCTTGTGCATTATCGAATTAGTGAAATTTATTCAATGTGAAACTCAAATGCGTAGTATGAGAGTCACATTTCTTGTTTTCTGTGCTGGTTATGGACATTGGGTTGTGACCTTACTAATAATAGATGTAGAACATTTAGTATTCTTGTTAATTACTGTATTACTCGCTTAAATAATGTAAGCCTGTAAAATGGAAGGTTTTGTAGCCGACAGTTATATTAGCGTGTGAATTGCTAGCTGTGTTGTATGTGTTTTGTTTATGTAAGATTAGCCTTTTCATGATTAGCTAGTAAGTAGAATATAAACACTTTTCATAATGATTTTGACATTTGAACAGAATTAGAATCGGATAAGTAATTAAATCTGCAATCTGTGTTGATGACTATATCTGATCTATCCTAGCACACTCTCTTGTCTCTGGCCTTGTTGTTAATGCTAATCTTGAAAAAAGTACGACTGGCTTGTTACACAAACGATTAGTACAAGAAACACCTTAATAAATAAATGAAACATCTTAATTTTGACTAAAAGATAAATACAACTATCTAATTTTGCATTAAACCATATTAAGCATGTAGATTTACTAAAAAGCAATGCTCTGGTGGTGATTTATGCTAAGTTGTTTGCTCAGTGGCGCGCGATGGTGGTGAGTTCCCAAACGCTTGATAGTGTGTCACGTCTTCTGCGAGTGTATGGAGTTTCGCTATATATCGCGCAGGACGTCTCGGAAGGGCTATTCTCCTTGTCGTGTGTGTGGCTTGAAATACGTTTTGTTATCTGGGTGGATCTATGTATATATATGATGATGCATATACTAAAAGTGCCTACTAGTATTTGGTTGTAGTGTAGCACTTGATCGATTTGAGTGATCGAGACTAGCCCTTCTTTTCTCAATTCTAGCATGCTGTAGTGTAAATTCGAATTCTGCTGGAAGCATCTGAAAGAGTTCAAAAGCTGCATCCGCCTCAAACCAAGAGTTTCTTCGTTCCAAAAGCATTGTCCCAATTTGTCTTCAGATTGCGTGAATCTGATAATGGTGAGCCGCTTGGAAGAGCTTCACTGCCACCTGGATGATTTTATTGCTGGCCAGAAACTCAAAGTGAACATATAGTCCAGCATAGCTTGGACACAGCCACAGAGAACTCATTTTTTTGTTGTATTTATTTGATTGCTGCCAATGTTGCCGCAAAAGCGCTTTTAAACTGGACTATGAGCTGTAAAAACGAAAATAAAATGCGTTTGTTTCAAAAACTACACTTCAACTGCTGTACAATTATCATCATAAATTTGTCACGCTCACCCATAAGAAAGGCCTTGTTTGCTGACAATACCTCTTGACCTGGACCGTCGGTGGAATTAGCTAAAATGGTGACATCTTTTGAATGTTCTCTTGAACCGTCTTGGCAAACCGCTGGCAAAGCTGATCCAAATCCAAGTCGGGCAGATAGTCATCCAAATAATTAAATAAATAATTAACCTTAAGGACTTATTAAGGTTTAAATGTATCCAAAATCAGTGCCACTGGAGTCTTTCCTATGCTGGTACTCACAGAAAGCTTCATTCGCGGAAGGTGACATAATTTCTAAGCCTGTTTGAGAGAAAAAGATTTTATAGGCAACTTCATCGTCACAGTTAACATAATAAAGTTTTATTTTACAAGTTTTTGGACTACATCTGGTCTCAAATCTAGAGTGATTTGGAACAGTAAATCGCACGTTGATTTGAAGCCTTATACGTTTTCCACAGATTTCCACCAACCTCTGGAGCCACGGGCCTTGCAACTTCAGCTGTAATTTTGCGCAGGAAGATGGTTCCCAGTTGAAATGGAGAGTGAGAGCTCTACAGTATTTACAAAACAGTAAAAATTACAAGCTACATTTTCTTTTGAGTTGGCGTTATTTTATAAAATTCAAATTCTTACCCATTCCCTTTAATAGCCTTCTTTCTGTTCAGGATGTTGGTAAATTTCTCACAATACTTTTGAGCTTCAGCCTTAACCCCGAACATTTCAGGAGATATTTTATCTTTCAAATCAGTTTTATAGCAGGTCGTGCCCTTTGATTCTTCAATGATGTCGTGGATAAAATCAACTAGCTTAATGGTAATCATGATAACGTCGAAAATGGAGTTGCGGTTTAGGTATTAGTTGAACAGCTTGAAACGGTGTAATATTTTGACAAGTTTGGGATCCTTCTACTCGATACTACACAAGTTCAAGAAAAAAGTGAACTATAGTATGATTTGATGGCTGAGAATAAGCAAAACGATTTCTTGTACTGAAATCCTTACTCATATTTTTCTAGGAATTCGCGAAGTTCGTTAGTCCTGAAGCTGAGCTCCTTACGGAACTTATACAAGAACCACCACCCGACAATGCGAATGCTTTTAGATCCCCACACGTATAGTTAGGTGGGGTATTGGCTCATACATTCCACATAGCTCTGATGGTTTCACACTACACGGCTATATAGCTCTCAAAGTACAAAAGAAATGCATATGATTTGTTAAACTTAATTGGTAGGACAGTAACACAATAGTTTAAGTTATTACAACATACAAAGACAATCAATATGATCAATATCCTAGTCGCTGCTATGCAAAATTCTTACATACATTTATTACATAGGAATTTTTCAATTCAGTCAGTATTTTGCTATATCAATAGACAAACCTAGTTCGTAACCTAATTATCATATAATGTGTTACTACTTGAAATCATCCTACGTTAAACGACTACAATGTCACATACTCTTGCAATGTATTTCCTTTTCTTGTACCATTCCACCGAATTATTTTACTGAAGTAAAGTACACAGGCAAGGCAAGAGCTTATGAATTTGCAAGAATAAAGTCGGTATGTAGAAATTGAAACTCCGCAGTATCTAATTATGACTAAATTAATTTTCGAAAAATTAAAAACCTTTTTGATAAAATAAATGATGTAGTTATTGTTTAAAATTTTATTTAAAGATTGAAAAGTTGCCTGAGTTGGGATCTGCATCATCTCACAACTGCTTTGATTGAGAATACTAATTGCACAACATGAAATAATGAAATTACTCCGTAATCCAGAACAACGATAAATGATTATGGATAGAGGGGTGTGATCGATTTTTTCGGGGAGGATGCGGGATAATTTTATATAAGTTTTATACAAAAATGTTGCATGCATTGTTTTATAGTCCAAGGTGGGAGTACAGACTGAACAACCTTCATCAGATGAAAGTGCGAGCATTTCCGTTGTCGAAATTCCGGTTACAAATCCTCCTCTGAAAACCTTGAAAGACCGTTGCACATCCTGAAGATCTCTGGATGACAGATGAAGCACTAGAAATGGTTTTGGATGAATACAAAACATATTTAATTAAATCTAGCAGTGATTTCCGTGACTTCGCTTATACAGCAATACTGGACGAGCTGATTTCTGCCAGAGAGCAATTTTAATAGCCAAGTCAAACAAGGTTGCAATAGGCATCCACAGAACAACTCATACGGGGCAACGAGAACTGGGTAAAAATGCTTCCTTTTCACAGGTCAAGGTTTACAATACCCGGAATGGCAAGAGAGCTTTACCAAACGAGTCCAGTCTTCGAATACACTTTAATATTGCGATAAAATTCTCAAAGACGAATACAACATTGATATCACTCAAGTATTGTGGTCTGGAGTCAAGTCAGATGAAGTGAACAGAACGATTTACAGCGTGACATCAATCCTGTGCGTGGAATATGCTCTACTTAAATTATGGGAAAGTTGGGGGTGAAACCAGACTACGCACTTGGTCACAGTCTAGGAGAGTCTGCCGCAGCAGTTTGTGCTGGGAATTCTTTCCATTGAGGATACAATCAAGTTGGTTGTTGAGAGAGCTCGACTGATTGATCAGCTTCCTCGTGGGAAAATGCTTGTGATTAAGGCAGATAAATCAAATGTGGATAAGTGGTTGAAAGAATTTGCTGATGGAGACCAAAATAAGATGCTTGAGGTGGCTGTTATTAACTCACCTGAACAAACTGTTATTGCCGGAGATTCTCGGTAGTCAGGACTTTGGCAAGTTTTGTAAAAAAAAAAATAGCATTAAATCTGTTTCGGTTCAAACTACTCATGCCTTCCACTCCAAACATATGGATCATGCTTGATGATTTCAGAAAATTTCAAACCCTAAATATTTGGGTGGAAATGACTGCAAATATGTTTCTGGAATAAGAGGAACAATTATTGAAGCTGATCAAGTAGATGCAGAGTATTGGGCGCAACATTCCAGAGAAAAGTTTTTGTTTCTGAACGCCAGCCAAAAAGTAGTTGAAATGGGATGCAGAACATTCATTGAAATCGGACCTCATCCCATTCTCTCCTCACTGACAATAATGAACAATGACACGCACTAACTTGCTTGGCTTCCATGAAAAGAAAGGAAAACGAATGGAAACGTTGCTAAATTCACTTGGAAAATTGTACGTGAATGGAGCAAAAATCGATTGGGACGGATTTGAGAAAGGAGCAAAGTTGCCCTTCCATCTTAGCTTCGTTCTGGCCAAAATTATTTGTAATTACTGAATGTTAAATTTGTTCCATAAGCAGAAAAATGACAAGTCGAATACTGTCTTTACACTTCATCTTGAAGCTCAACTTTTGACGTTATTTTGTCTCGCTTTCCCTGAATTTTTTCTTGTAAACCTTTACTTTGTATAACATGACAAATGAAGTGTTTAATAAACTTTAACATGTAAGAAACTAATAGATCTTGACTTCGTTAGTCAGTTTGCCTTCTTTAAGTGATTTACATATACATTTTGCATTACCTAATGAGAATCGCTTAGCCCCAGCATGATGATATGGGAATTCAAATGTATTTGTCTGTGGATGTCAAAAATATAACAACATCACCAAGACAGACCAAAAATATCTGAGTGAGAGCTAACCATTTGACAGTTTGTTAGTCAGTTTGTAATCATATGCCAGAAGTTTTATTAATTTCTAATTTATTTTAACGCTATTTTCAGTTAGGTTTGTTAATTGGCTTAATTCTGGAGTTCTAAGGGACTATTGTCAGTAAGGGCAACCGGAACGTTATTATTTGATGTTTGTTGGCTGACACATGAGACTAAACTGGCCAGCATTAATTGTCGGATAATTTCTTTGTGGTTTCAGGATTCGCTTCTAATCACTGGCCAGCTCAGTGGAAATTAATCATTACAGTCAAGAATTTCTGCAGATTTCCAATGCCAGGGTCCACTTCATCGTCATCGTCGTCCGATTGTGAGAGCTCATCCAGGGTTCCACCGAAAGAATGGCAGTCCAAGGATACTAAGCAGCGGCCATCGAAGCAGCCGTCAAAAAAGGTATTATGTACATCTTGAATCTATAAATGTGTTTATTTAAAACATTTGATTGTGGGTTGATAGCTTCACGTTTCCAACCCGCATGAAAAGTACTTCGAAGGATGCCTGGTTATGGCGTGCACTAGCCACTTTGATGCTTCGTATTGGCCAGGCATGATTCGAAAAGCAGGCGCAGATGACCCGAACACCCATACTATACTAGGAATCACCGCGGAAAGACAAATTTCTATGTTCAATTCTTTGTCGAACCATCGATTTCTGGTTGGGGTTATCAAGTAAAATAATGTATATTTTATAACCCATTCACTCTCATCATGACGAACGTTTAACTCTTTGAGAACTCATTCAACTTCAAGGAGAATGAGAGTTTTCGATGCTACTAAACCGAACAATTGCCGGAACCTCGACGTTGCGGAATATGAGGCAGGGATCAGGATTGCAAAAGCCGCATTAAAATTCTCAGTGGAGGCTCGTTTGGCTAAGTTCACTTTGCCTGATGAAGCATCGACTGCCAGCCTTTGAAACAAATTGAAGAATGGAACACCCACGATGCACGTCCAGATGAAACAGTTGTTCAAGATGAGGATGGCGGTGCTCCATCAACTGAACTGAGAAATGGACGAACTAAGTCCCAGCGTTCACCACCAGATGATTTAGTTACTCAGGACGACGTTAAGCCTTCAGTACTGCGCGGATTGGAGACGCCACCTCAGGTCCACTTGTCACCTAAAGCATCAACACCAACTCAATCCCAATATCAAGAAGTGGCTGATGTACTCAAGGAGAATGAGGTGGAAGCAACTGAGTTGACGGATCGTGATCCCACTCCAACAAATTCCCCAGATGGTCAGCAAACGCAGTCAGACATGCAGGATATTATCAAAGATTTGGAAGCGACAAATCAAAGCTTGAAAAGGAAATTGACGACCTCAATGCAACTGTTCGAGTTCTCCGACGACAGCTGAGCTCCAGTGATGACAAAATCGCCTCCCTTGAAGATAAGCTAGAAGAGAAGGAAAATGAAGGAAAAGCAGAGCAGAAAGTCATTTTGGAACTTCGAGCAAATCTCAAAAAAGCAGAGCAAAGATT
>LJIJ01004172.1:0-15750 GCA_001718145.1 Orchesella cincta
GACTCGACAAGGGGATCTGCAATGGTGTGATGGTTAGCAAATATTATGGCGAGGATGAGGAATAAATATATTACAATATAATTGATGAGTATGTTTTTAAAACCGGCTGGGTTGAGTTGAAACTGCTAGATTTCATTAGATACATTGAGGTTATAGAATACTGACCATTTATTATTGCAGTAACGCGTAACGACGTTACCGGGAAATGTTTTAACAACTACACAAAAACTGGGACATGCGGACCTATTCTGTAGAAAAGGCTACACGAAGGAAAATTTTTCCCCTCAGTGCTGACAATTCTGTTTGCTTAGACTTGCTAGCAAATCTAAATTAATTAACTTTACATCAAAAGTTTGGATTTTAAAGCATTTTGTCAAGTTACTGCCTTAAAGATTACAGCCGCTAGTTTATTGCATTCTACAGTTAATCGCTAAACTAAAGTAAGTCAAGAGCGTTTTAGTAAATATAAAAGCTATACACACAAGGAAAAATGAGGCAGTTCTACTTTAAACCATATTACACCAAAAATTATTCACGAACAAAGTAGTAGGTCTACTATTCGTTGGAAATTGAAACTTTGAATAATCAGTGGGGTCATCCTATCAATAAAATTTGACTGTCCAAGATCCGTCTTGATAATTGGGAGAGCCTTAATGGTCTTGGATATCAGTTTTCCCCTCATCATTTCGTTGTTTCGCTTTAGTGTATCCAGAAGCTTCAATACTTCCAACGACTCAGTGTGAACATTTCCTGCAGCTGTTATAGTGCAAATGAGCCAAAGCAAGCAATCAGTCAAGACCATAATAGTAACCATAATGTAGACCTTTCCGGCTTCATTTCCAGTTGCTCTACTTATCAAAACTAGAAAAACAGTACTCATAACTTGCATCAAGCCATGGGTCTTGAACCTTGCAAGTGTTCTCCTGGCATATTGACATGGACAGGATAGGGCATTCCCCAAGGTGTTCTCCCAATCATCCCATTTACCCATGTTAATCCTTAACATGGGCAGGATAGGCGAGCTTTCGGTGTTCTCGTGGCAGTGCCACTCTGCCACGTAAGGTTTAAGACCCATGGAGAGCACGAACTGGAACAAAATTGAAGAGTGGATTTGGTTGAATTGTTTCCAGCAAAGATAAATTTGACCATAGAGTGCAAGTCGGCAAAGTACTTTTTTAGTAAATTCTTGTCGCATCCTAGCAGCAGATTTTGGAGGGTAGTTCCAAGCATCCATAGTATTTGTCATTTCACTTAAATTTGAAATTCAAATTTCATTCTTTTCTGATATATTTTGTAAGTATAAAAATAATGTTTAGAATAAGACAACGAACTAAATTACCGTCTGAAACAAACAAGGAAGTTTCGCACGCTAAAATAGAGATCGTCATTTGAACTCCGATGAAAGATTGAACGATCATGGCTAGAAAGCTTGGTGTCCATTCAAAGGGGTGCCGGCGTTTTGCGGGTATGGGCAATTGCCGGTATGGGAAAACTGCGGGTACGGACACTTGCGGGTAAGGACATTTGCGGGTATTGACACTTGCAGGCATGGACATTTGCCGGTACAGACATTTGCAGGATGTATTGCAGTTTTAGAAGTATGATGGTTGTAGTTGGGCTTACACCGAGCAAATTGGGTTTCAATTTGATAATTCCATTCAAGAAAAAGACGATTTGTTCCGGCATCTTTCAAGTTTCCATTGTGCTTGGACCATCAGCAACAACACTATGATTGTGATAGATGCTTGGCAAGTGTCACCCAGCGAACTAAATAAGTTTGGGTCTCCCACATGATAAATCATTGCGATGCTGCATAATAGCACGTGTATCCAAGATATTTGGCAAACCAGCTTGTACCGCTTGGAAGAAACGATACTGATATGTTTTCCATTTTCTTGATCGGAAAAGGTAAAGGGAATCAATGGGAGTTTTGTTAACTTTGCAATGAACTCCTGAAGTTGTACGAGGGGCTCCAGTAAATTATATGCAATAAGCATTTTGCGTGGTATTTGGAAAAAGGTTGGTTCAACTTTGAAGATGCGATAAATTATAGAACTCAAAAAGCAAACCGATCCTGCGGGGTTTAAAGCATAGACAAATTTCTACTAGTATTAACTGTATACATGTTTACTAACGTGGATTGTGCATAAAAATGAGTTTTCAGAACGGGGAGATAACTAAATAAAGATTATTAGTGGTTACTGATTTGGACAATGGCAGGCATTCCTAAGCCAACAAATACAATGCAAAACAAGACGAAACGTATTCAAATGTTTGTCAGTAAATTGGCTTTTCTGCTTGTTATAAGTAAAGTGTGAATGTTTGGACAACGATTTTAGGCCGACGGGTTGGCACACAGTTATCTGACATATTGACATTTAAAAATCAAATTATATAATTTCTCTTTACAATTGAGCACAAATGGAAAATATTTTGCATGCAGAATTAACAAACGAAAATAATCATGAATAGTGTAATTAAATACCTCTTCTTAACAATGTTTAACGTTTAAACACAATTTCCTTTCACATACGTTATCTTGGCTGGGTATTGCGGCTTTAGCAGTCAGAATTGGACGACGACAGCTTAAAATTATTTTTTAAAAAGTTAATTTTTTCTAGTATTAGTTCTACTGACTTATTGAGTTGCTGTTATTAAGAATATGGTTTCAATTTTCACTTTCATGCTTTCTTGGTTGGGTTGACTTTTTCATTCTCTTTTATTTACGTAATTCAATATTATTTCTATCTTTAAAAAATTATTCAAATTCCTTTGTTCCTTCGAATCGAGTTTTTGAACCAAAATTCCTTTTATATCTTAGATAGGTATGTAAGTTTCGCAGTTGGATTTTAAATTGGTTTAATGTGTTTGCTGTCAGAAAGGTTTATCCTATAAAGTAGTTTATTAACTAATAAACTATTTTATAGAACATCATGCTTAATCCTGTATATAGTATCTTATATCTTAACTTAGATTGCACAAAAATTCATAATTTTCTCACCAAATTTTGGTAGTCCTAATCTGATTTCTCACTCTACACTGAGGTCTTTAAATTTCTTCCTCTTTAAGTTCACATTTATAAAAAGTACCTCTTATTTACTCCTGGCTATTGTTTGCTTGATAAAGGTTTCAATTTCCCTTATGTCTGTGTAAAATCAATACAGTTGATAATTTTTAATTTTTGAAACAATCTAGCTTAGAAATCCATCCAATTGGATATTTCATCCCTCCTGTCTGTATTTGATCAATAATATTGTCCAAAACTTAGTCCCTCCTTATTCGTGTTATGTCATTGGGTCTGTCATGTTTAAAACCACCTTTCCTTTTGGTTTGGGAAACTTAAACAGTTTTGGTGGTGTATAATACTCTCATGGCACACACAGACATGATGAAATTTGCTGTAGCTATTATTTACGAAACAAAAAAAAAGGTGGATTCCATTCTCCTCCAGAGGTTAACGGATACCTTCAACGTATTTATACATGAACATTTCTTACGCTTTTTCAAACGAACAAATAAAATTTGTTTTTTAGGAACTACAACTGAATTCAACTTTAATCTAAAACAATGTAGACCTGATTTGGACGACGCGAAATTGTAATACCAAGTATATTTGGAACTTTCGCATCGTAGCACGAAATTGAATTCGTTCTAGTTTAACTTTGCTTAACTTTACTTCTCGGAACACTGCAATGAATTTAAAAAAATCAGTTTGACTTAAGTCTCCCAAGACAAACTTATACTTACTGTTAGATCGAAATATTCTTTTTTCATGACAATGCTTGTGAAAGGTTCGCGTTCAATTTGTGTTCCAAGACGTATACATTTTTACTTCGATTAACCATACTAATAATCTACCTTAGGCAAAATGGAATGAACAAGAATTGAAATATGAAGGAATGAAATACCACTACTTAACCAAAACATTAGCAGATGTCTAAAGTAATTTAGTCATTAGAAAATTAAAAGAAATCGGACTCCGAGACTATCAAAAAAGTCCGTACAATTAAGGGGTGTCAAACATTTAGAAAGTTATGTGAATCAAGTAGGGACTGCAGGAATTGTAGAGCTTGTTCCAATAGAATAGATGATACGGAATCTTATTTATGATTTGTTCCCGTTTTAGGATTTTGAACAGTTGACTATATTCCAAATAAACTCAGACCCTGAATTAATATAAGTACCAATTTGGCCATTATGAAGACCCTGCTAAAAACCCACAAAGGTAGTATATTTTTGGACTTCTATTCCAGTCTAAAAAAGCCAACCAACGAATTTTGCAGCTTTGTAATCAAAATGGAATTGTAAACCTCCAAGTTGACCTAAATTGTTACGTTTGAAATGAAAAAAACTGTTGAAATAATGACACTACTGAATTGAAGAGTGAAAGTATAGTATACATATATGTATATTTGTTTCTGCTGACTTTAAGGCCCATCCACATCAAACGAAACGCAAAATTCGGCCTTTTTCAGACCCCCCCTCCCCCTATGTCACGCTTGTGTCACGGTGCTCTGAACCCCCCCCCTCCCCCCTCTGGCACGTAACGCTAGAAAAAAAGTTATTTTACAGTGTACATGATAAACTCAACAAGGAGATTTTAAAAGATGTTATAGTAGTTTTTCACTAGCAAAGGCAGGACGTTGCACCTTGTATCCATTTTATGCTTACTAATTAAATCGTGTGTTTAAAATCGGAAATACAAAATATATATGATAAATTTCAAACCGTCACGCTCGTCTCGGACCCCCCTCCCTCCCCTGTCACGCTCCGTAACGCTGGGCTCGAAACCCCCTCCCCCAACCAGCGTTACGTTTGATATGGACGCCCCTAAGTCGTGATTGCGTTGCTGGCCTGTGTAATAGGGTACCAATAGATTAGATTATAATACACATTCTCCAGCGCCTGAAAAACACTAAGTAGTCATGCAGGTAACCTTTTAATCCGTTGGGATTTATGTTACCACTCTTAAATATATAAATTCTCAAATATAATATTGGACTATTGCGAGAAAATGTCAGCAAATTCGAATTTTTATTCTTTAGACTTAAAAATCAAGCTAAAAAAGCACACAGGAAGTAAGCTAATAACGTTTTGCACAAAAAGTTGAAAACCAATGGACTAATATCTGTGCATTTAAAGTGCGCTACTGTAAACTCCACTTCAGTAAAGAAAAAGCAAGTATATATATTATTATCCACTTCCACTGAGGATATCAGTCGTATTTAGTTGATATTCTCTTGTTGTGTCGCCATTTTCATTCTGCAGCCATGGCACCTCCATATCGTTTAATTCCATCCACTAATCAATTTCAATACACACCGATTGAGATATTTGCGACAATTTGATTCCATTCTACATTACAAAAAGTTGGTAACAAATACATACCATTTGAGTTTGTCTCTTGAGGGTCCGCAGGTCTTTCTTAACTTTTCTTTTGAAGAAACCACACTATTAAAAAAAAGAAGTATTAAATCACATTTACAAAAACCTTCCGTAGAGTAAAAAAAATAGCTAACCTTATAAAGTGCGAGAATAATGAGCATCAATAGAATTAATCCTCCAGCTCCCGCCGCTATAACCATCCAAGCTGGGATTCCCAGTTCCATCGAAAACTTCCTAGTTGTTGTACCTCCGTTGTTTTGGTCACATTTTTAAGATAAGTAACGGTAATGGAGGTATCAACCTGAATCCTGTAGATTCCGAGGAAATCAGGTCTTTCAGTGTGTCTGGGAGAACATACATGTGTATTCTAATCACCCTGGACTGCCTTGATGGCAAATCAGTATAGCAAGTTATTTGGCGACAGTGTGCTGACGGTTTATTAGGACTACAACCGGATAAAGTGACAGTTTTATCGGAAGCTGTGGGTGTTTTTTAGAGGATTCATTTTGCTCCGTTTTCAATTGAAGAGATAAAGGCACAGATAAAACTTCTTCTGATACCGTTGGTACGTGTATTGATGGGCTCGAATCACCAAGCCGGTAAAATGAGAAATCGTGGGTTTCACATCGCAATTGCTACAAAAAATAAGATAAAATTTAACGCCAAAACATAAGTGGAATATTTTAACATATTTTACTTTGAACCTACGGAAGTATGTCGGGATGGATCTACAATCCCAATTACTTGCGTAAGGTTGCCATTAACGTTCACATGCGTGGGTACGAAAAATTTCCGCTTTAATGTGACCCGCAGCAATTGAAGATGGTCCGGTGTTTCGCACCTGTAAAAAAAGTTTTGCTCTCTAAATTGTATAATGTACGATCTGTGGATAGAAAAATCTGCTTACAACGTAAATCTGAGACAAATCAACACGATTAGTCATAGGATTAATGTCAGATTGCCCCTCTGTCCCGCCACTGGCTCAACCTCAATGTTGATGTTTGCCTCTAATTGAATAGTATTATTCCACTCGACTTTCTCATCCTCCTCTTGGTCTTCGGGAAATGCTTCTATTTTTACTTGCAATCTCCTGACAATTTTTCTTTTACTTTCATTTCGCCCCAGTTTGAAATTTTCAGTTCGTAAAAATTCTTTTTAAAAAAATGGGTAAAATATTCAATATACATATTTCCACACAGAACTTGATTTTTAGAGACTTGCACATACCTCAGTTTGATAATGAAGTGGCCGAGAACGCCGAGTGAATTGGCCGCTGATCAATGAGTGAATACTATTGGCATTAGGGCTGTCCAGAAAATTTTCAACCTTTTTAGACGGTTCTGTTAGCCTCCAATGCCATTTAGTTTTTGGAACTTCAAAATTGTCATTCATTATCCATAGCGATACTTTGACATTGGGTCGATATGCCGTTTCACCAGAATTTTTCATATAAATTTTTAACAGCAGCGTTTCCACTTGGCCAATGAGAAATGGCACGTTTCTGCTATCAATAGTGTAATTCTGATATTCATAGAGGGTTTCTACATCTAAGGTCAAATTTGGATCGCATGTTTGATTCCCGTCGAGTTACAGTTGTCTTCAGCGACCTCCAATTCTTCCAAAGCAGACCAAGTTGTTGAGATGTTGGCAGGGTGAAACTCCCTAAATGATTTAGAGGCTTCGGAAAACGCAATATCAGACTCCTGTCGTTGTGAAAACTTAATTGGAACAGGCTGGGAAACAATGAGTTCTGTGTCACTTATATTGTAAGTTAATCCAGCTCTAAATTGATATGGGGTTTTGCTGTTTTCCTCGACAAAGTCCTTTTTAGAAACGAATAATTAAATAGTGAACGCTTTTTATAAATTAAAGTCAAATTTTGAAAAATTAAACTCACCGATTTCACATTTAAAATTTCATCTATGCAAGTCTCTGAAATGCTGAAAAAGTTATGGCGAATTTCATACTCCAAAGGTCTGGCATTAAGTTCAGTCCTTTTGTCTATTTCAAATTTTATCCGGCAATCTAAATATTAAAGTTTTTAGTTAAGACAATTAAATTGGAAATACACCTTAATTTAAATTTTAGAAATGTGTTTATAATTTACAATACCTAGAGTAAAGTTTTCGGGAACTGCTACAGAAAACTCGAAACTATTACAAATTCGCACCCGAAATGCACTTGCACTCCGAGTTGGAGTAAACTGGTTAATATTCCCTTCATCCCCATGAGAGTTAGAGGAATGAAATGTGACCTTAATGGATGCGGTTGCTACAGGTCTTGTTCGAAGGACGACCACGTTATTAGATTCGAAGGATGAAATTACCAAGTCTACAAAAGTTCCAGATTTGTCTTACATTTTATGGGGCGATACGAATCATACTCGAAATACGTACCTGGGGTTCCATTTCCATCCACGTCGACATTACCACTTAAGAGATAAGTTCCAAACCCTTTTAAATTGGGAATTCCCATTGTGGTTCCTTTGATAGTTTGCATCCGAGTGTTAGACAACGGAAACCCACCGTAATAGATAAATACAGTTCCAATGCCTTCCCAATGATATGGTGCTGCTACAGCAAAGTCTTCCTTTTTATCAAAGTTAATATCTCCCATTTTCGCAATTGCAGATCCAAAACGCGCACCTTTTGGCTCATCGTCCAAGCATAACTTGGTTTAACAAAAGAAGTCAAATATTTACAAAATTTACAAAATAAGTTTTGTTGTTTCATGACATCCTACCTTTTGCAGCTGCTTGATTCTCTCAGAGCTCGTATCCACATCGTAAACGAATACGCATCCTCCGTTAAAATTGTGCTCAGTATTGAATTCATTAGTAAAGAATGGAGCTCCTACAAGTAGCTCATCATCTCCATCCCCATTAATATCCGCTGTGGCCAACGAATACCCAAAATACGCTCCAAACTGCTCACCAATAACTCTCAAATTTGGGCTATTACTTCCAAAATAGTTAATCAGCACAGACCCGAAGAAATTTTTTCCTCTTGGAGCCCCTACGGCTACGTATTCTCTTTTATTTCGAGTTCTCCCGGACGAGACGCTATAGCCTAGATATGCGTAACATTCTGTGTCTTTATGTCGTAGAAGTCGCTTCCCACTTCCGGGTAAGTATTCCATGTATGTTCCTCTACCTAATTGTGATAAAAAGATGGCCGATAGTAAAAAAATAGTATTTGAACAACATGAAATTATTATTATTTACGTACATTCCCAATAGTTGGTGTATCCAATGGAAGCGGAGCTAGGTGTCCCAAATACCAGATTTCCGGATTGTGTAGCATGAGATGAAAAGCCAAATTGGGTATACAGGTACCAGAACGTTACTGCTGTAACTGGAGCACAATTACATTGCATTTTAAACATTTAAAAAAATTTGAGCCAATTTTTTACCTGCTTTATAAAATGGACCAAAACAGTTGGTGTGGTTTCGGCAGACGTGCCTTTGTAACATGCTCCGGAAACTAGAAATATTAAGAAATTTAAAATGTTTAAAGCCATTTTAATAACATTCGCATGAATAAAGTAGTTTCTAAATTACGAGCAGTAAAATCTCGACAATGCCCATTCGATGAATACTCAAAACCATTTATTTTCCATCTGGGGCGCAAGCATAAAGGCTGGTCGGTTGTGGTCAAGCTCGCTCCAATCCATTGATCGCTTTCACTCTCCGGGTAAAATCTAGTTTTCTCCCTGGAACATGAAGGTTGTGAAACTGGCTCCTTGTTCGAAATTTTAGTTAAAGGAGAACAAATTATTGACGCGTTTTTTGTAAAAATTGCAGCCCCCCAAACTATTCCGGAATTTCGGGCATCACTTTTATTCTCCTTTGGAGCTCCGATGAAAAGACTGTAGAAAAGATTTATTCTGTAACATTCCTACTTTGAATATTTTGTAATATTTCTTATAATATATATTTGCATTTAAATTATGCTATACTCACGTTCCATGAAATGGGGAAGACGGATTATAGGAAGCATTTCCAAACTGACCCTTTATGAAGGCCAGAGAATAACCAAAAAAGTTGTTTCCTGCCCCCCGATCATCTTGAATCACTATAGGACTCTTTGTATCAACAATATATTGGGAATTTATATGATTTGAGAAAAACACCAAGAAAACTAACTTAAGCATAATTTCTGCTCAAATATTTTAAATACTAATTCGAATATTCTTTGATTTGTTTATTTCCTGTTAAATGGAGTCACCATAAGAACATTACTATCAGCCAAATACAAATGTTTTTTATATAAATTTTTCACGAAGAAGTACACAAATATTACCACATAATTCACGTTAGAAACACAGCGAGCGGATACAGCGTCAGCCGTTTACTTGTTAGTGAGCTTCCTGTGGATATGTGTGGTAGAAATTAACCATATACTCATGCATTTCATGCAATATGTACACAGCAGTGATCCAAATTTAGTGTAAGTCCTTTTTTATATTTTGCAGTAACCCACAAAAACTAGTTTACGAGGTAAACATTAAGGTTCTTGTTGAAAACAGGAAAAGGGAAACACTGCAGAGCCCAGCGTACAGAATACCATTCTGTAAACCGTATTCCTTGACTAACAAAACATTAAAAACAAATTTAAAATACAAAATATATCTTTAAATGGACGTAGTCCAACATTATGGAGCAAAATAATTAAAAGGAAGTTAATCTTCGCGAAGAAAAAAAGTAAACTAATTATTAACTTTTGAGAAACAAATATTGATCTGCACTCAATTTTGAACTATAAGGAGTTCAACAATACGTTGAAAATTAAAATTTTGAAGTATCAGTGGGTTATCCCATCCACAAAATTTGAGCTTCCGATATTTGTCCTGATAATTGGCAGGGCTCTGACAGTTTTGGAAATCAGTTTGCCCCTCATCATTTTGTTAGCACATTTTTTAGCATTGAACAGCTTCAACACTTTCAAGAATTCGGTATACACATTTCCTGCAGCAGTGAGAATACAAACGATCCAAAGTGTGCAGTCAGTAAAGAGAATTGTTGCAATCATTACGAAGCTTCCAGTCTTCTTTTCGGACGATGATTTACTTGTCCAAATAAGAAACACTGCGCTCAAAACCTGTAGAAAGCTGATTGACACCATAAAATGCAAAAGAATTGAGCTGTGTATCTGGTTGAACTGTTTCCAACAAAGGAATATTTGTCGATAGAGTGAAATCCGCTGACGAAATTGTTGGATAAATCTTTTTCTCATTTTCGCAGATGTTAGTATAATATTCCAACCATCCAAGAACATTTTCATTTCACTAGTATAAAATTAAAATACATTATGATCATTTAAATATAAAAGTTGAATAGAATTTTAATTTTTACGGGATTACTTTTTGTAGCAAATATGAAGCTCCGTAAAAATACAGATGGTAATTGAAGTCCAATGACAGCTTGTACCAACATAGATATAAAGTTTGGTGGTCCATTTAAAGCCAAAGAAAGTAAAGACATTATGAAAGGGTGCATGTCATCCCCATATTTTCGAAATGCAAACGCAAACACGTTAACTGTCATTTTAGGAAAGATTGTGGCTAAAACTAAGAGACCAAAGGCCATTTGGATTGAGCTTGTGGCAAACATTTTCACAATGAATCCCGAGATTTTTGACGTTGTGCTTGGGTTAGGAATGGCATTAACTACAATGAAAACGAAAACTGCATCACTGATTTTTTTACTAAACTATAAATTTTTAAGGTGTGAATAATTTTTACTTACGCCGACCAAACTCCGATTCTATATGAATCATTCCGTTCAAGAAAACCACGATGTCTTCGGATAAACTTCCCAATTTCCATTGACAATGCACCATTATTAGCAGCACCATGATCATGATGTTCGCTTGACAAGTATCGCCAAGGGTTATATATAAACTTTTGTCACGCAAATGATAAATCATTGCGAGGCTGCAGAAGAGAATGTACAACCAAGTCGTTTTGCATATCAGCTTGTATGCTTGGATGAAACGACACAAAATACTTTCTGACTCCCTTCTTCAACGTAGATAAACGGAATCAAGGGTAATTTTGTACATTTTGAAGTGCATTTCTGTATTTGTATTAGGGGTTCTATTAGATTGTATGCAATCAGCATTTTGTGATGGAGGAATGATTTTTTACTGCTCCAATGCCTTTTTTTAAAGTTATATGAGCTGCAATGTGTAACTAGTCACTAAAAACTAACTTGGAAAGGTAAGAGGAAAAACTTCAAATAAACCACCTTAAGATTCACATTCATCACCACCGAGAAAGAGGAGCACACTGTTAAAATTACTGTTAAAAAACAGATTTTCAACTCTCTGTGTGTTGAAGTTTTCGAGCATTAGTGATAAAATAAAAAGTCAGACCGTATTACTTTGCCAATCAACAAAATATGCTGCTGGTTTATAGGAAAATTTTTTATCTAAAATCATATATGCCGTTATATACCGTTGGCGACGGTTTAGATCTGATAAGAACAGTATGAAGGACAATGCTGGCGAACCAACCAAAGGGACCATATAACCAGGAAGCTAAATGATTTAACAATTTACAGTATGGAGCGAGACTGTTACGGAAGTATAATTAAAATTCGGCATACGAAGATATTGATTGGTGATAGCAACACAAAACCGTCTCTGCTGGTATGTTTTTGCATAACAGCAAAACTTTTATATTTGATGCTGATAATGTTCCTTTGTAAATAATTTCCATCCACATCAGCTCTCGGTTTTGATAATAAATTTATACGATTAGAAGACTGATTTTTTTGTAGACACAAGTGAGTCATGCAAGTAAACGGTACTAAAGATATGATAATATAACGTTTTGGTACGGTAGTCCGAGCAAAGTACTACTTTTTCATGTTTCATTTTTTTCTACGCTTTTAATTGCTGGATGAAACATCGCCAACGCACATTGATGGCACATGAGCTTGTTTAATCTTACACAGGGAAGTTTGTGAAAAGCATATTTGCAGATTGCACGATTGAGGTCTCATTCATTACCAATAGTTTGATGGAACGCAAATTGGAAAAAAATCAATCAATGTAGGCGAAGATGTTACTTTCATTTTTAAGGATGAACAAGTATTAGAGTATTCTGAAAACTACGCACTAAGATTATGGAGCATAATATTTCATAAAATTTTCAGTAAAACTGAAGATATACTTTATTTTATGGGTGTGAATCCCTGGGTATTTCCAGCTTTTTATCTCCAACCACATAATTATTATCATCTTCTTTATATTTTCCACTTTACTAATCCTAAAGCTTCCCGTATCCATTTCCAGTATATCCGAATCAGCAACTCTCGTTTTATCGACGTTTCGACAATAAAATGTGTTCAGTATTATTTAGATTTGGTACGTTAGATTCGTTATGTCACAGCTTACTCGTTTTTATGTGATGGAGCAGAGAGGAGAAATCATGATTTATCGGAAGTTTAAAATCGGCAACTGTATCCGTGCGTCATTTATTTCACAAAAAATGGTTCATATACAGTGCTTGCAAATAATTCTAAAGAAAAGAATTAAAGCACGTCTTGTTGCAAAAATACTATCATAAGTTGTAAACTTTTCAACCTAGTAAATTTTAGTTACCAGCAACCACGATGGGTTTTAAATTGAGTAAAGTTGAAAAATTTGTTTTGACAACTGCTGCATTTGAAATGAAACTCCATTTCTCCCACTCCACGAGCAGCGTCTCTGTGAAAAACATTTTTGTGATACTGCAACTTGCTTTTACTGGCTCCCAAAAACCAACCACACAGTCCACAAACTACAGCTTCAGATGTCGAAAGGTGAAGATATCCATGGTCATCCAGGTCTGACCATCGTGCAATTTTAGCTGGACATTCGGCACACGGATAGTACTGGTCCCCGTTGGCCATCATTAAAGCGTGATTTGGTTGGGCTGAGAAGGTATGAGTGATCTGAAATGGGTCGCCGTTCTCATCCACAAGAGCAGAAATGGAGACACTCATTGTTTCATCTGTAACCAAATATATTTTATGAATCGGCTTAGCTGCTTGTTCCGACCAATTATGAAAAATATAGCTACCAATCTTTAAAATGAATGAATTACCAGAATTCGGTGCTGTATTTGATCCTTCGCTTGTGCAGATTCATATTCACTAGCTGTAGGAGGTTCATGATTCACTTGGTCTTCGTTCATGACTTCCAATTCTTCTGATTCATCATTCCGTTTTACTTTCGATTTTTATGATTTCGTCAGGCTCAAAAGTAGTTTCGAGGTGATCTTTGGAAGTTTCCAATCACAAGCACAACATGCTATGGCTCCGCTGTCATTTACGTTTAGCTTAAAATGAAAACAGGTCCCCAAAGTCTTCATCTCGGCTGAACAGTAATCACAGTTGTAAGCTAGATAGCCATTTTTCGTTTTCATAGTACTCATGCATGTGTGGAGGATGGTCGTTTTCGGAAGAATGAACTTGAGAAAACACTCTAATAATTGTAGGATTCTTGAGCACATGATCAGATTCAGGAATCACTTGAGTACTGAAAGCTTGCCCAGATTCCTTTGGATAAACATGACCGTGAGTGGATTGTAATAAAACCCCGTTGTCAGAATATACGGCAGTGACAGTTCCAAATTTACGGAGCTCTGGTACTGCAGTAAAAGTACAATATTAGAACATGCAACAAATGAGTTTTCAATTTAACAGGGTTTAAAGAAAAGAGAACTTACCAAGATTATTTGCGCTTGTCTTGACATTTTCGGTTTTATATTTTGTTGTCTTAATTGGTTTTTCACTTTCAGTAGATGTCTCCATAACTAACTACTTCCGGATTCGGAGCCAAATATTTACAAAAACCACAACTATCCCAGTTCAGACTGTCGGTCGCCTGATTTTGGGATTTAGGTTTCAACAAGAAATTGCACTGCAAGGATGGAGACGGTGAAAAGCACAACATGACTTTATCCAAATCCATCTGACGAGATCTCGTCTATGCAATCTGTCTTGAGGTGGTGACAGATGTGAGTAATATGTTTTTTGTGGTTACGTCATTAATACATGATGCAGTGTATATGCATTGTATTTCATACGTTAAACCATAGTTGCTACAAGCATGAGATGAATGTAAGAATTTGGTACTGTGTTATAATGTAATCAGAATCAGATTTCCCATAAACCAACTTCCAAACGTCCACTTTGGTTTTTGAAAGGATCTCTTCATTTTTCTTTATTCACCTGAAGATAAGAAAGTGAAGTCTTCATCTTGAAATATTGCTGAACCGTCGTCATCCTTTATCTTCATTCATTTGAAGTACATTACGCTATTTTTACCAGAGTTAAACAAAAACTGATCAAATTTATTTAGAAATGTCTATTGTTAAGTAAAAATTTATACGTAAAATGTTTCTCAGCTTAACTCTACTTCAAGGCAATAGGTTATGGCAGTTCGCAGAGAAAATGCGATTTTTACTGTATTTTTTGTATGTGCATTTTTTTTTTAAAACTTTGAACAGCTTGTTCTTCGCAAAAAAGGTATTGGTGAAGGGGAGAGAAGGCGAAAGAAAATTCATAACGAAGATCTAACAAAAGCTAGTTTTTGTAGTGGAGTAACATTCTCCTGGAGGCTTTGTTTTAGACGGACTGCCTTTAAAGAGAATGTAAGTTTAAATGGTTTAGAAATGTAAGTTGTTCACCGATTCACTAACCCTTCTTTTCAATTGATTGAGGATACGTGGGTTTTTTTAGGAAAAAAAAAACAATGAACGGTCCAAAATCAATCTTTAGACGCTACCCTAAAATAAATGAAATATTGCTGAAAATAATTGTTTTGTTATATCAAATAATTTTATAAGATACCAGCCGAAAAAATATATTTTGGTAGCTCTGTCTCTCAGCAGTTGTTTTTTGAAACATTGGTTTTCAGTATCTGTCGGCCTTCAGTAACAAGTCGAGAAATACAAATTTGGACAGGATTTTTTTTCGGCATTTTAGATATTATGGATCATGCTGGCTATAATAATGTTAAGTGGATTGAGGCGAGCATGCTTTCCTTGAAACTCCTTACTGCTCGGCCTGTTTTATTTCAACTTCACATAAGAAAATCGAATGAATTCCAATGTAATTAATTTGTTTTATTGCTTTTTAAATCGCTTAAGTTTTCGGAATTTCTGTAAAGCACAGTTGGGATTTAAAATCAAGCCAGAATTATAGACATGTTGAAAATTTGAATACATATGTATACCTTTCATGCCATTTATGGATATATCGTTTGGTCTAATGTTTAAAGTCAGAAGTACTTTTTCCCCATAACTTGAACAATCGGTTGCTTAGATCAAAGGACCTACTAATTTTCCAAAAATTACGTTAAACCCTTATCACAA
>LJIJ01004173.1:0-15747 GCA_001718145.1 Orchesella cincta
CCACCACACACTGAGATTACCTTAGATTAATAACGTGAGTCTCAGATTTAACCGGACTTTATACACAAGAATAGCCTACCACACTGTGGAGGTTACTCAGTGTATAGAATTCGCACATGAGGGCTTAAGTAGATCGTCATGCATGTGACTACCGATAGTACGAGTTTTATCTACACGGAGAAGGTGACATGGATAGAAGTAACTATCGGCAAGAGTGCTGTCAACTACTGATCAAGGAGCTTTGTACTTTCTTGTACAGAATCGCGCTAGCACGCCTATAGTACTCTGAGAGATAGATAGCTGATTTTTAGATCCAAGTCATTAACTTTTCTGCACACAGCTTTTGAGGACAGTTTAGCATATTTGTCTCTCAAATAAACTTGCTGTAATATGTCTGTTATTTAAATTATGCCACATTTTTCACTGGTAATTGTATCGCAAACCGAAACAGGCTACACTTATTATCCGATTCCTCTCTCAAACGAGAGAAGTAGCTTCCACCAAAAAATAAAAGTAGATTTGACTAGTTTCTCGCTCCCTACGATTTTCGCTCCACGAAGGCCAATCAAGGATCTGTAGATGTAATTCCGGGCTATCACTGAGACGTGAAAATTTCATATGATCCCCCCAAAATAGAGTTTTCGGAAGTAGAAGACGAAGCTCCAAGACTTAATTCAGATGGTGGTAAGGAGGATTTCCACTTCCTTTTTTGCGTCCTAGTCTCGACATACCTAGCAGCTTAGGCTCAGAGACCCACCTACCAATGAGGACGAGCGCAGATTTCCTCGTCACATAGGTGTAGACTTCGTTCTAGGTGATAACTAATTTGAACATACATTGCCATAAAGCCTTTAAGTGTAAATTTTCAGTCGGTAGGCCAACGATTGTTTTAGAAACCGCAACACCGAGAAGGAGTAGCCTTTGCTTTTGTAAGTGGAATTTCTAGCTCTCGCCGGCCTAAACGAGGGGGGGGGAGGGTGGATAAGGGCTCAGCGGATTACAGAAGTAAGGAAAATTAATTAATGTTGGACAATAAGTAATGGAAAATACAAAATCAGACATGAAAAATCCAAATAAATTGTATTTAGTACCCAGTTCCTGTCGTTCCTGTACTACTTTCTCTTGTCTTTTCATGTCCAAAGGAAATTTTTCTTCTATTTAATGCGACATGCATTTTGTAATTCATGTAAATCCATGTAATGGATTTGATGTCCTTTAATGAGACGAAAAATTCATAAATAATTTCATGTAGCCTGCAGAAATTTCCTTTACGCAAGTAACAGATAGAATTTTTTATTTACACGAGACATGAACTCGGCACTAATTGTGGGCATAAAATATTGTGGCAACTAGTCATTCTAATATTGGTCGTCACACTACCCAAAAAACAATTGGAAAGTCCCTGCTTGTAATATTGCCACAGAACCGAAAGCTAATAACCAGTTTTTCAATAACTCGTTACACGCGAGGTAGTCGGAAATCGATAAAGTTGGTTTCAAACCTCTTCCAAACTCCTAAGAGAAAACTTCTGATACGTTCTGACGTAGTCATATTCTGCATAGTTTTAAGAGAGAAGTAGATTTCAAATAGCTAGCTTATTCGATAGATAAAAATGAATCCGGGGCAAAAAACTATTAAATTGTGCAATAGTGTTCGCCAACCGTAAAAGTTCAGAAACTCCAATCAAAGCAGCATTGATTTTCATACAAATGTATTTCCATTTGTTCAAGTTCCACCGAAGTTAAGATATTTTTAATTTTTGTATATAAACGTTCCTTTCAGTGATTTTTAACAAACTTAGTTTTTCCAAAGTAAAAGCTGCATTTAACCAAGCAGCATTCAATCACAGGGCTGTTGAATACAGTGATTATTAATTTAAAGCACGTTTAACCTCTTAAACCTACAAACATTATTAATTATATTAAACATTGATCAGAACATTACTCTTCAGAAAAGTCATCTCCTCGGAACTAAGAGCAAAAAACATAACTAAGGTCGCAGTTTATAATTATTGTTATAAATCCACTCCAGAATATTTTGACGAAAAAATTCCCGAAACAAGAATGCTGCGCCTGTTCAACTTGTGGCTACTACTGGGATACTATTCCTTGTGTAGCCCGTTCAAGCCCGTGGTCAATGCTTCGGGTCATTACGAGTTTAAGACAAATAAAATACAAAAGGTAGGTTAAATAACTAAATTCTCTACCAAAATTTGTTTACTTCAAGCTCTTTATATTATTAAACTTTCAAAAATTTACAGTGCTTATGCTTGGCTCTAATGTGGCCGCTGCTTTGCGTTCTAATTTTGATATCTCGCTTTCATTACCTCAAATCTGTTGTGACAGTTGAAGTTCTCAAATCACAAAATTATTTTGATATTGCTGAGGAGTTATCCAAACTTTCTTGGACTCTCTTCTTTCTTACAATTCATTCGAGTCGTAATCGGGACGTTCTGCAAAAATTAATCAACAGCAGAATTTATTCAGCAAAAGTCCGTAAAGCTAACAAACAGGTACTCTAAAGAAACTACATGCATTTCCAACGTGTCCAGATAACTGAAATTAAGCTAATTATCTAACAATATTTTTTCAGTCAACAATTGCATACGTAGTTCTTATGCATACCGCTCTTAGTGTTCCCTACTTTACAGGATACGTACTGGGAGACACTTTTGGTGTTGCGCGCGTTCCCATTTCAGAGAGGTTCAATAAGGCGGTAACTGATGGAACGAAACGGTTCTTTATGGCGTATGCGGCAAACAATAGAACACAACCATACACAGGAAATGAAATTGCTCTTGGTCTGTTTGAGCTGATTTTGTTACCACTATACAGATCAGTATATTTGGTGCACATCACTGTATTCTTGGGAGCAATTCCTTTGACTACGTGGACTGTCGCGAAAAACCTGGAGGCTTCGTTCAAAAATGCTGGAAAAGATAAAAAGCAAATTATTGAAAATTACCATGCGTTAAAAGATATATGCGCCTCAATTAACTCCATCTGGTCTCTGCCAATATTTTTCTTTACAATGGGTAACCTAATAAATATGATGTGGCTGGATGCATTTGCAAAGAAAGGCTCCCTCATATTCATGATTGAGTATTTCATGGAAAAAATGTTTCTCCTAGTTGCGTTGATTCTCATGGCAGAATCCTGCAGAACTGTATGTTACAAATACAATATACACTTTGACAACCACCCTTTTGCGTACTCCATTAAATTTAATTTGATTTAAAATTCCTAGGTAGCACGGTTCAAATTATGGATCGTACGCAGAGATGTCAGAATGAATGTTTTAACGGACAAACTGGAAAGGGAGAGGTTGCTACAAGAGTTGGAAAGAGGATACATTGGTATTGGCCGCACTGGTTTTTATCTAATAAACTATGGGTTCCTATCACAGGTAAATGCCAACGATGATGACTTGCTTTTTTCAGTAATGTGTTCTGTGTTCCTAACTTAAGTGATTTATTTGTTTTTTCAGTTTGCAATTCTTCTCATAACATTATTTACCGTTAGTTTTCAATAGTTTGCATCTTCAATTGGAATACTTGAATGGCCTACAAATTTAAATCATTTTTAATTAGAAAAGGTTACGACGTTAGTGATTGGAATCCTCGATTGAAAATATCAGTTAGTTTTTCTATGATAATGATGTGAAAGAAAACAGTCCATGTAGCATTTGGTAAATTTCGTTGACATTTAATTAGAACACAAGATCAAATTGAAACAATTAGATTTGAATAATGATTTAGAATATTATAAACCTGTTTGCGGACGTAATGAAAAATCAATCTGCAAATGATTTGTTACAAAACTTACATATGAGGCGTTTTTAATTTTTTTTGATATATTGATGATAGTTTCACTCAAATAAATAATTAAGGGATGAATGAACATTCTAAGAATTAAATTATGTGCTTTGATGTTAATTTTGATAGATATACACAGCGTTCTACGAAATTTTTATGCTGTAGGTAGTTCGAAATTCAGACGGACGAACAAACAGTGATATTTAAAAATTACATAATTTTTTACATGAAAATATTAAGTTGCTGGTTCATTTCTATTGCGATCTCAGGTTTTTATGATGCAAGCATGAGTGTCAATCTGAGAATTTTTGCTCAAATAGAACTTTTTTAATTTGTCTTTCCTATATGAATCACATAACAAGTTACTACCATGACATTCTATTGCTCAACATTTAAAAATGCTTCAATTGGTATCTACATTGTTTAACGTGAATTTTCGTACAGTTCACATTTCGCCACAAACAGCTTACCAAATACGATATGTTTAAAGACCTAAAAACCAAACTGTTTGAATAAATTTTCTGTGCAACTGGTTTTTGCAGAAAAATCTTACTTGATACACTACACACTTTCCTTTGTCTCAATTATAATCTCAAAAAGTACTGAAGATAAATACGATAAGTCAATACCTTTTGACTATGTAAGTATACAAAGCGCTATAACAGTTATATTATAATACATGCGCAGAGCGTCAAGAGATATTCATTTCCTGCTGAAGGACCGGTGACATCCCAACTTTACATTTAAAAAAAGTAGGAATTATTTTTTAATCACAAAGAAAAGTATACTTTGGTCAGTTCGCCTGTCATCAATAAACGCGACGTATTGTCGAAGAATTACCTGCTGATTTTTATTCAGTTTGCTGTAATGCCGACTTTTGTATTGTGTTTGATTAAAGGAGCCTTATCACTCCTATAAACTTTATGAACTCTTTAGGTTTTATAGCACATTATTTTTTGAGACGAGAGTGTCTAGGGAGAAATAAAATATTAAAAGGTCATTTTACACCATAGAAACCGAGACGTAAATGGATACTTACGGTCCTACATATTTGCAGTATTTGTAGGCTAGAATTATTTTGATATACCTCATATAAAACAGTATCCTGTACAGTCTACATGGTTGTTTCAGGACTTTTATTCGCTATTTCAAAAGTAAGATAACTCAACGATAAAGTGCTGTAAGGTACGTTAATATGACACGACTAAATTTTTGTCTAAGGAATTATATTTTCAGCAAACACTGGCCAATTTTATAATATTTAAAACTGCATTTTATCGTATCAAGTAGTGGTTAAGTCGAACAGTTAAATTAGAGACTTAACAAAACTTACAAAATTAACTAACTAGGTAAACGTTCTACGATAATCAACAGACTTTTGAAAACTGATTCTTTGCCACTCAATTATTACCCACTCATCCATTTTGTAAAAACTTTTTTGACTCTTTCCCGCTTGCTTGTGATTCCAATGAAGGATTCTCTGCAAACTAATTTGCCGGTGAAGCTCAATCCTTTGTGTTGCATTGCACTTCACGTCCACATGATGCTAGTAAAACCCCACCATGCGCTTGAGGTTATTTTTACCATTTTGGGAATAATGGGTCCCGTTCCTACAACGAATAAACAACATTGGGCTTCATAGTCAAATCATTCAAAGAACGTATTTATTTATATTTTGCTAAACTAACTAAAACTAAAACGTAACTAAAATTATTTGATTGCTGATTTTTACCATTTCCTTGTCCAATACTAGACCTGAAATTGGCTTGACAAAAAACGACGAAAAATCTGAACATGCAATCTCCGGCCCCTTGTATACCTTCAGAAGAGAATAATGAGACATTTTAGAGCTTAAAATACGCGAAAAAAAATGATTGCATCAATAAATAGTAGAAGATAATTTTACATACGCTTTGATATTTAACTGTCATGTATCGCATCTTTAGGAAATATCATGGGTAAATTTTTCATTGGCTGAGGAAAAGAAGAAGAAAAATATGCTGTAATAAATGTATATACATTTATATAAAATTTACAAATTTGTATAAAAATATGTAACATTACTAAAGTTTTCAGAGAAGGCCAAGAAGTTACTGGAAAGGAACCGCTGGGTAAATATGATTGAACTAGTTTTTGGACTTAATTGTGCTCGTAACTTTCATGAACGTTTGCTAGGTGAACCCGCCATACATTTTAATCAAAACGATATTACTATACATGATGACAATGCATGATAATATGTCAACTGCAGTAGTTAATTGTTAAAAATGGCAATCATGTTGCTATATCAATTCCCGTAACTTAAATTCAAAAACTATGAATTCATGAGCATTTGTAGAAGGATGATGGTAACAACTAAGATGAAAAATTATGTCCGTTTGTTTCATCAGGCTACTCTGGCTCGTAAAATCTCAAAATATAATAGAGTTTATAATTCCAACAAACAAATTAGTTTTCTTGGTAAAAATGAAATAAAACATTACACTTTAAAATGTTGAAGAAAAAGCAAGACCCAACCTGATATAAGATCAAGAAATTATTGAAAATCGCCTACTTTTGCATGGTTTTCTATTATTATCTCTTTCTTAGCGACGGTTGTGTACTATATAATGCATTATCATATAAATAACAAAAAAACAAGCATGATGAAGATCATGATGATTTAATACAACCAAACACAACGGAGAATGTTGGTCAGATGCTAAAAACTAAACTGTAACGATTAAACGAGCTTTTGAAAAATTTTGGTAATGAAATAACTTTTTGTGATGATGATTATTTATTAGTGACAGACCTTAGATATCTATCTGTACCTTGGTGACTAACTAATCTTGAAAAAAATTGTTGTCACGCATTGATACTATACGTTATTATGTTATGGATGGAAAAAGTTTCATTTGCTTAGTGATTACTACTTTTTCTTACCCAAAGAGCCAGTCATCTTTCATTAACGTATTCACATACTCACAAATGTTTATGACAGAAATTATTTATTTAAATGAATTATGGTCAATTTTTATTTAATTTTTCAACCGGAAAGCGATACAATCATAGACGGATCATTTCATACTCATACAAGTGGAGTTTAGGGAAGTGAGACATGTTGTGAGAGGTGTAAAATGAGGATGATCAGAAAAACAAGATAATTCAACAGAGGTCCTTGTTCTTATTCTTCAGGTTAGGTTAGTTAAAGTCTTTTAAACATATTTAACAAAATATGGTTGCTAACTTTAAATAATAGAATGATGCTCTTTGCTATGACTTATGAAAGTTTTGATTTCTTTATTGTTTCTCAGGTCTTGCTGGACATCAATTCATCTGTGAAAACAAGAATATCAAGGGTCTCAACATAAACGCGACAGAAAAGTAGCATGGACAATCACTACTTTTACATGCCTAATTTTTCAATTTTGAAATGATTAAACTACCAATATTCATCAAGATGTCATACATCATTGTGACATTTGTTTTTTGTCACGTTTTTTAATTAAAAACTTGATTGGCTTCTCTGGTGTAATCGATATGTAAGGATCAGCACTATATCCTCGAGCTTCTCCTCCAAACATGATGCCTCATCAGTTTAGCACTTAAACTTAGTATCATCATCATGGCAAACTTGTACCCAATACATTTTTGAGTACCGCCAGAAAACGGAATAAAGGAATATGCAGGTCGAGACTTGATCTCTTCCTCTGAAAACCTTTCTGGATTGAATTTCTGAGCATTTGGAAAATGTTTTGGATTTTTATGAAGTCCTTGCACTAAAATTACCACTTCAGATCCCACATCAAGTGCAAGGTTTTCGTCTAAAAAAAGAAAGGAAATTTTCCCAAATTTACAGATCCAGCCTGAAATACATAATTCATAATTGCGTTTCGGACCATCATCATTATTACATAAGCACACCCTAAAAGGAACAGAAAAATTACTAGCAAGTTGTCATAAATAAATGCGATACAACTGAATGAATGAGGCAAATAGAGTCCCAAGCTTTGTTTTCATATAAAGGCATTACTCTCGCTACTACACGCGCAAGCTGAGTGGTTTGGATATTGGTAGAGAACAAAGATTCTCTTTTGCATGAGAGTTTTTGTACCCCACAGCTCGGCTCAGGCATTTTGTTTAATAGTAAATCTTTCAGACAATATCAATTTTTGTGCTGTGGGTCATTTTACTTCCTGAATGTTTACATGTCCCTCAGCTGAGTTAATCAAGAGATGAACCAAAATATTTTTGAGATTAATTATTTTCAACAAATTTGCTTAATTGTCTACATTAACAACCAGCTCATTCTAGATTTTGGTAGTTAGCCAATAACTATAATGGCTGAGGAAAAACCGAAAGCGAAAGTTAAGAAATGTGGGCGGAATCATCATCTTCTACTGTTTAAAAAATTGGTTGAAACCTTTTCGCTACTGAATCAAATCTGATTTTCCCGTTGATAAACCAAAGCATCATCAATGACTCATCAGGAAATGTTCAAAGATTTGCTAAATTTGCAAGGTTTTGCTCAACTCGTTGTTGGAAGTGCACTCCATAACTGGAAGAAGTGGAAAGGGTTATCAAAGGAGGATGAAAGGAAGACTACCTCTGTTGGTAAAAAACTAGACCTATGGGAGGTAATTTAACTAAAATATGTAATTTTTTCAGTTCATAAATTTGTGCGAAAAATGCTAAAACTAAGAACCACATACTTGTTTTGTTTATTCTAGAAAAAGCAATACAAACGTATTCCCAACCTCTTCCGAATTTTGCATTGCCACAAGGACAAAAACTGAGTGAAAAGGACTCTAGAAAAAGACTGTAAAGACGATAAGTGGTTTTTCAAGTAATTCTGAGAGTGATTTGGACCTTTTGCAGAATGCGTGTATGAAAAGAATTCTTTGCTATATTTAATTTTAATTTTTTTTTACATAACCTCATAATTTTTTTTTGTTTTATCTGGTGATTTTCAGGCAGATTAGTAAGGCAGATAAGATTCTTAGGAAGAAAATGTCATCAACATTCACTGCCAAAAATCGCCTTAAGCGAAAGACCATAGCAAAGGAATATCTATCAAGCAGTTCGGAATCTGATACCATGAAAGTCGAGTTTTCAACAAAAAACGAACAAGAAAGTACCAAAACCTTCACCTTACACAAAATCACAAGCCCATTCCTAATGTAGGTCTCTATTCCTGTCAACTGTGTCGGGATAAACTTGGATTCAGCTCGAAAGAGCTTGTCAATGAGAATTTAGCAACCGACTACAAAATTCGTAACAATAAGGAGTCAGCCAAATTAATGCAATGCTGGGATTGAGGGAAAGTTATCACACGGAGAAAGACGGGTCACCAAGGATTTAAAAGTTTATAAACGTCAACTGCCAAGAGAAGGAATGGAAGCAACAGCAGTTCACTCACTTGAATGGGATGGAGGTAGAGGATATTTTCCTTAACAATATGCGACGTATGGAAAGAAACAAAAACAGCCAGGATGAAAACTATTATGTAAGTTGTAGTGTAAAAATTACCCACTTGTCGTTACTGTAAAATCATGAAATGTTACGTGTTTCGTGAAATGTAAAATGTGATGACTTTTAATTTTCAGCAGTTTGCTGACAAACACGTTGGCTTGTTGAGCTGAACGTCAGTTTTTCAAATTAAGGATTGAAGATTTGTACATGTGGATATGGAAATTACTAGTATAAATTTATAATGTTGTAATCAGGTGGTCTTGGTGTTTTAATGGAAATGGGAAAAAAATTTAACATGTACCGCTCACGACCACGTGTGAAACCAATTGGAGTGGATCATATTAAAACCATTTCTAGATTGCAATATAGTTGTCATTTATTGCTAGCCAGCTTATTGACACTTTAAACTAGAAGATTTATATAATATATTGGGTTGACTATTGTAACCTGAGTTTTCGCTACTTTTTCTCTGTAAATGTAGCCACTAAAAATGCATTGCGAATGACTTTCATGAAATCAATTTAACTTAACTCAACAAACTGGTATTTAGTTGAAACGAATGTGACGATTAGATTGAAAAAATTGATATACAATCCATAGATGTATTTAAAAAAGTATATTCAAGCAAATTTATATAAAAAAAATGGCTTACATGAAATCGTCTACGTGATAAAATAAAAATGTTTACTCGTACTTTGTTGTTTTACATCAAACTTTTAAAATGTAAATTACGGATGACGGACACCATAAAAATTAAATTGTTTAACTTCCATAGCTTTGAGCTTTTAATACTTGATTAATTAATTAGAGAATTGAAATATTGCAAGAAGGTTTTAATGGATATTTTAAATTTCAAATATTTACATCGTGAGCATGAATATAGTCCAAAATCAACAGTACTTACAAAACTTGGTTACTAAAGGTTACTACAAGAGGATTTTATACGTGGATGTATTTAATAACCAAAAACGTTTTCATGCCTACATAACAAAATTTCATCTTTCAAATTTAAATGTAAACCTAAAATACCATACAAAAATACGTCAGGACTCAGCAATATCGTACAAATGACTGGAAAATCGATGTTGATGATAACGATTATGATGCGAGTACTTGGATTGAATTGTACTTGGAATATTCCCCAAAGCAACCCTGCGAAATAAAAATGAACTCCTGTTAGCTACCTTAGAGATATCATACAAAATACACTAAAATCAGTACGTAATTTACGTTCATATATATTAGTTTAGCATCCAATGGAGCCTCCTTCCAAATGTTATTACTTGTTATAGAATGTGTGCAATGCTCGGAATCATCATGATTTCCTTACAGCGATCCGGGGATACATCCAACTGTTGAAGCTTGACAGTGGCTGCTCTCCAATCAGTGTACATGTTGACTTTCCCATCATCTTTATAACTAAAATTGTGGAAAAATTATTACTATGAATTCTTTAAATATGATTATTATTGTCAAATGAGAGGTTAATAGATGAAGTTACATTTGACCGCAGGTAATCCTAATACTGCACAGATCCATTGTGAGTTTGTGCTTCAGACGTAATTACTTTTTCTGGAAGGGGTAATTTCGTTCCGAACAGCGCCGCTGACATCATATTTGATACGAACGGGTGTTGCATTCAGCGGAGTTGTTAATGTCAATGTTAGTGCAATACACAGCAAATACTAATCACAGAATAAAATATAGGAATAACAATTATAGCCGAGCACCTTAATTTTTTCATTTCCTTGATATTTAAAACTATTACAAGTCAAAATTTGTAAATACCAGTTTACTAACGCGAGTAACGTTACAAACACTTTAAAAGTACTAAACATTCATGAAAAGAATATTACAAGGAATTTGTAATGATCTTATTTGCGTAACTCAAACGTAAAACTTAAAATGAAATCAGTCTAGACCTATCTCTCAATTTATCACAAAGACAAAAATTGTTTCATATTTTGGAATAATTAACTATACTTTGAATGCATTCCGCAGTCATTAGCCAACTCTACTTGCTCCAGTTATTCCTTTTCCTCATGTTGACGTGTAGCGTGAGTAAGTAGCTCTCGTCATGGATAATCATCATCATCATGGTTTTCCTGAATGAATGACACTGAAAGGCGTAAATTTGATGACATTCGTAGTATTTTACTCTGGATGATGAAACGTCGTCCCGGCTGCAGTACATTTGGTTATCTAGAACAAAAATCGTTACAGTTATATAATTGATATTACAAAACAATTTGATTATAAGTGTGCATTTGTCCGATGTAAAATTCGCCTCGTGCTTCGGTTAAAAAAGGGGCTCACATTTATTTGGTTCGGATCCAAAGCGCTTCTTAGGAGTTAATTCTGGTCAAAATCTAGCAAAATTGAGGTAATCGGAATGTGATAGGTTCACAGTTGTTCTTTTATAAGAAGTCATGAAAGTTTCTAGCCAGCAGCCACTTCTGAGGTTACTTTACTTCCATATACGTATTCTACATGAACAAACAAAAATCATATTATTTGCCATAATCTTAACACATTAGTAAACAAAATAAGTAAGAATCTATCAGAAAATTTAAATTGTAGAAACAATTTACTTACATTCTTTTTGTCTTAACCGGCAAGTAAGAATGATAACTTTCACAGTTTTACGGACTAGCTGAGTTGTGCACTGTGAATCACCTGTTGATTATCAACATCAACAGCTATTCTGCCAGTGGCAGCGCCACTGATTATAGATATGCACTGCAAATTTGAATCTTAACTTCCGAGCATGGCCAGAAGTTCCACACTTTCATTGACACGTTTTGGTTATGATTTATCAGTTAGAAGCCAGTCTTTTCAAGTTTTCACTGATGACACCCAATTCACAAAATACGTAATAGTTTTCACTTAAGGTACATACTACATCTCAAATTGCTTGTGTTTCGTTATTTTTGAATGAAGACACCATTTAATTATCTTTATTGCAAAGTGCCCTGTTCATATATGAATACGTTACGTGTTGTAACCCTTTTGGTTTATTTTTGTAACGTTTGCCATATTTAAATGCGTAACATTTCCGAAGTCATGCCCTCTTAAATCCTTTGTAAAGCCAGGCCAAGTAGGCTTAGAAAGGTTTGTTCCATAAATAAATGAAAACATTTCCGCCTTTTCCTTTACGATTAGCTCATATCATCTGAAAATTCCGTACTTCCCCTTCAAACCAAAATTAGAGTGGTCAGCCCGTTTTCTCCATTAGTTTACCACATCAAATGTATTTATTTGGATTTCATCAGAATGTCCAATCTAAAAACCCAAAAGGTATAAAAATATTTGAGCTCTTCACAAAAAGCGAAATCAAGAGTACATTTTTTATTTAAAAAAGTGATATAATAACGTCTGATTAATTTTGGCCAGTTTTATTTACACGTAAAATATACAGTATAAAAGTGATTAATTATTGTTTACGGGTTCTTCCATTCGAAGTACTGTTTATAAATGTATAGCACTGCTTAATCGAAGTGCTCAGATTCTCGATTCTACTCAACATATTTTAGATTATACCGCTCTGGATTTAATGTTCAGTTGCTGTCTTGCTGTTTTAAAATACCACGTTATCATTATATACATTTTTTGTGACCCCAAATTGTATAAAATTGGTACGAAGAAATTGTTATCCTCACCCAGCTTCAGCAAAATATGTACACAGTCACCAGACGAATGATTCCTCACATTATCCTAAATAGCTTGGGAAAAAATGCTGTGTAATATTGACTTGTATCGATGAATGTGAAATGATGACTACAACCACACATTTAACCATTGCAGTTTGCAGTGATTACATCAACTAAGAATATCAGTACACAAATCGATTACTCTGTTCAAGTTTGCTAAAAGCTGTGAAAATATTTCTTTTATGTAGATATACAGCTGTTGAGAAAAACTGTTATGTATCAGTCTTCCCCTAAAAAATTTATTCTTTTTTCGTTAAAAATTATGCTTTACCTTGTAACCCATAGTAACAAGTCGTACCAAAATATGTCCCTAAGTTTCACTAACAATTATTATCTTCAGCAACAATGTCTTCATACCAAAAAAAATCAAGCCCATTTTACTAAAAAGCTGTTTTCAGCAGTTTTATCTCAGTTTCCCAGTTGTGTGTACTTTAATTGACACTTCTTGATTTTCATTATGCATATTTTTCATCCTTGAGTATATAATTTAGATATCAATGTATTCTTGTACACAACCTTTTCTGTGACCAAAGAAATAGACAGGTTTAAATCTGCATGAAAATGTAGGATTTGACTGAACATGAAGTAAGGGGAAATGTATCTTGTATGTAGCAGATTTATTACTGTACTAAAACCCTTTCATTATCAAGGAAACCAAAATCTCAAGTTGATATGATCAACTTTTTGAACATAATGAATTTTACGAGGTGATAACAGGATACAACAAGAGACACTAATGTACATCCGGATCGTCCTTTCTGCCACCATCATCTAAAATGTAGTTTCTGAAGGTACAAAGAAAGGAAGCCCACTAATTGGATTCCTAATCTGTACCATATTATTGCTCTTTCCTCTTACAAATTACGGTTATCTCTGTTTCTTAGAAGAATATATATGATTCTAAAATACAAAAACTGTATAAACATAAATGACGAAAGTGTGATTTGTACCAACCAGTTCACTTAAGGCCCATTTATTGTCATCATGAATGTAATTAAATACCTTAATTGATCACCTTTTTGCATACTTACGTAACCAAGCAAATGCTAATTTTGAAAAATTGAAAGCACAGTTGCGTTAATAAAATGACACCATGTTCATAATATTCCTCATATAAAGAAAATATTTTAACCGTTTGCATCATTAAGCAAAGCTTCATATTATGTTGGTTTTATGTTTTTCATATGTGGCTTTGAGCAGGACCATTATCAGTTTTCACAGAACTGTCCTCGTACCATCAGTTTCAACATCCATTAGTGTCATGACACTTTTAATGGACCTTCTCCTGAAAAGTATAATTATGCTTTAATGCTCATATAATATGAAATACTTATAGCATTTTCTGTGAAACATCTACCATCGTCAAGACAATGTTATCGTGGAAAGCGGATAAGTCAACCAGAAAGTCCCTCCACCAAAGCATTCAAGTGATGATTTTGTGAGAATAGGAAATTTGTGGTCGCTGTGATATTGGTTTCTTAATTACTTCTTCATAACGGAAAAGGACGTCGCCGTCGTCAGTCGTTGCGTTTGAAGAAAAATTTGGTTTTGCGCACTTAACATAAATATTATTTCTGATAAATTCATTCTTGATAAAGTTTAAATAATTAACGTTGGAATTGTTTTGCAGTACGTTACATTTGTGCATAAGTGTGTGTTTGACGTAGAAATATATTTATAATTTTCTTTCAATTTTAGGAGTTTGATGACATACATACTTTGGCGTGGGTAAGATGAGCATTTTCAAAACAATATGTTCACAACTGCTCTCCGTTTTTAAGACATGTAGTACAACTTGATTATTTACATGTAAAAATTATCTGGAGCTTTAAATGCCGTCAAAATCCCATTAGCTCCATCCAGTAAATATTGCACATTGCGATAATGTTGTCACTCGTGTTCGACACATTCCACTCGTCGTTCCTCTTGATGTCCAAGTGGCCACGAGTCTTGGTTATTATATTACCACCAATAGCCATAAATGGGAGACTGCAGATGTTTGCATCTTCGTTCTCTAAGTAATATAAACATTTTTTGGAATCAATAATTTATGAACGAAATGCTGCAAAAGAACCTGTCTTCAAATCAGGGAAACTGACATTTTTAAACTTGAATTAAATCACTAAATACCTTTCTCATGAATTCAGACCGGCAAAACTACGTTCAACAGGTGATAGTGATGACCCATGATGAGTAAACAAAATGCAATACTGCTCAGATATCCTGAATGAACGAGAAACGATGTCATACTCAACACATATTTGTACTTCTTCTTTGTGAAACATGAAAATAAGCGCATTTATTACTTACTCAGTCGCCGTCATCTTTCTTTGAAAACTATTTTTTTTGGAAATATATCAGCATCAGCAGGATATATATCATTCAAATCACTGATGAAACACGATGATTTAAGAAACATTCACATTGTAAAGTGGAATGCATTTCGCATCTATTCAAACTTATACGCTTTGCAACTTGAAAAATGAAAAAATTACTTTCAGGCTTGCCTGTATACATATATTATATTGCGAACATTTATTTGTTTTGTTTTAAGACGTTTTTTTATCAAAAGAATAGCTTGGAAGCTTGTGACAGTGAAAAGATTTTTCTGTAACTAAAAATTCTAACATTTGCAATGCTTAAATACCCGCAGGAAAAAAGCTTCCATTTTGGGGGAAATTAATGACATTCTCACTGCCAACATCCCAAATGACGATGAATAAAAGAGAGAGATATCGTAAAAGATGGTTGTACGTCATTTCGGTCTTT
>LJIJ01004174.1:0-15743 GCA_001718145.1 Orchesella cincta
ATGAAGCTCTTGGTGATTCCTATATTTCCCAATGTCGGTGAGGAGAGCTTTGCATTTTTTGGGCACTGAAAGTGGTACGTTTTCTCTTCGTAAATTTTTCCGGATCTCCTCGTCGTCTCCTCGTCTGGAAAATATGTCCCTTAAGCCCATCGGAGTAGTTCATCAGCTTCCTCTCCAACCTCCCAATTTCCCTCAAGGTCTCGTAAAACTTGTTGACAGTTTCCTGACATGATAAGCAAACGCTTACCCAATACTCCGGATGGAGTTTACCACAGCTAACCAAAAAATCACATAGCTTCTCCGATCCCCAAAATCTTGCGGAGTATGAAAACCACTTTTAACTGCTCCACTATTGCTGAATCTCCTCCCGCCATTAAAACTAAATGATGATGATGATGAGCTATTCTCAGTTTTTATTTTCTTTACTTGTCCACCCACAAACGTGAACGTTGGTGGACAATCCACTGCACAAAATAGACAGGAGCTCATAATATCTCTTTCACTTTCAATCAATGTTGATTCAAAACAAATTTAGTATTCTGTATTGAAATTGTTGCGGAAAGAAAATTAGTTTTACAACCACAGAAAAGTAAACATTGGGGAGCCGTCTTATCCGAGAATCGTCTTAATTGTAGAAAGTTTCTATGTCAAATATGAATTAATGTTAAAACCAAATATTGATAAGCATAATATAGTTCAATTAAATTACTTTACACTCTAGCTAATATTTTTTACTCTTTTTAACTAATAGTAGGCAGGTTGAATGAAAAAAAAAATATAACACAAATTTAAGCAATCTACATATTTAATTTGAGAGTTTATGATGAGTTTTAGTGTGTTTGTTGAGTTGTTCCATTTTTCGGAACTCTGAAGGGCATTGCTCACAAATATACGGTCGTTCACGTGTATGCCCTTCGAGGTGACAGTTGAACAAACCGACATTGCATATCGCTTTCCACAAAAAATACAACAATGACGACGTTCTTGGGGATCCGCGTGAATGCTCAAATAATGATTTCTGAGTTTGCCTTTAAATGAAAATGCTCTTGGGCAGACATTACATTTAAATCTTCGAATATTGTGGTGACGATCCAAACAATGCTTTACGCTACTTGATGCGCCGTACCTTATTTTACAGATGGAACACTGATACGGCTTTTCATTCAAATGGCTCCTTGTATGTGAATCTAGGTTTTGCTTGGTAGTAAAGGATTTTTCACATAATTCACAACGAAACTGGCGCTGCGATTTGTGAACAAATTGCAAATGTTTGTGGAATTCTGTCAATTTTTTGCATTCAAAACTGCATTGTTTTTTCCTACAGGAATACAGTATCTGTTCGTTTTGAGATTTGTAAATTTGCGGATGATCTTTCAGATGTGTGGTCAAAGTGCAAGCGTTTGAAAACGACTTGGGGCATTGTTCACAGTCGAATCTCTCACGCAAATGTGTTTGGATGTGACCCATAAAAACACTCATAGTATTGGCCTTTCTTTCACAGAACAAGCACCGAAAAGGAAAGCCTTTTTCTTTCCGATGATGAAGTTTTATGTGATATTTTAGTGCTGTTAGGGAAGCATAACTTTTCCCACATAATTTGCACTTTTGAAGCTTCTCGTTTATACGCAGATGTGTAACAAGATGCGCGTTTCGATGGGTTGTGGTGATAAACATTTTATCACAGAAACTGCATGGATGTATGCGAGCTTTTATGTGCATAACTTTATCATGAGAGTTTAATCCACTCTGGGTTGCAAACGAAGATGTACATTTGGTGCACTTGTAGTGCTTGAGCCCAGAATGGGTTTCAAAATGTCGTTTCATGAGACCTTTGACTTTAAACGCTCTTCCACAAATTGAGCAAGGAAATGGCCTTTCGTTCGTGTGAACAGCCATTATGTGTAATTCACGTCCAGCTGCAGTTGTTAAAGTTTTTCCGCAAATCAGACAATCAAAAGGTTTTGTAGTAGACTTTTTACCTTCGTGCACTTTACGAACATGATTTTTGAGTCCGGAAAGAATGTAACTTGAGAAGGAGCACTGGGTTACCTTGCAAACAAAAGATTTTGCACCTGTGAATGAGCAGTTTTCACATGGTCAGACAAATTGCACTTGGATTTGTAGTTTTTGTCACACAATGTGCACTGATGTAGTCGCTTGTGACTGTGCACTTTGTTGTGTCCAACGAGTGTGCCTTTTCTTGAAAAGCATTTTCCACATTTTTTGCACTGATACTTTTCCATTTTTCGTACAGACATTGGATTGTGGACACTCGGGCCAATAAATCTGACTACCAATTTTCACAGAATCGTTACAAACTTGTAAACGGAAACTGCATGCAAAGCGAAGTAAGAACTTGATTAGTATTGTAATGAGTATTTGGAGAGTTTAAACTAGTTATTAGGCACACACGTTCCATATCACCAGTACAGAACATGAAATAATTTGTCGTCCAGCCTTCGATGATGATGATAAGGCTGATGAGATGAAGACGTGGTACATTTAATTTTTAACGTAGGAAAAACTTAACTGTTTTAACATAAAGGTTTCGAAAACTGAATGGTTAGGCAATGAAGTTGAAGTTCTTTCAGTAACACTACAACTATCAATCATGACAGCTTTATCGTCACAATAAAAAATACTACGCAATCAATAAGTGTTACCTTACAATGGATTGTAGGATTTGTACTAAAATAATTAAACGTTGAGAGAAGATGACGACTTCATTTGTCTACTAACAAAGTACAAATTTGACTTTGGTAGATACAACACTGCCTATCTAACAAAAAAATAAAGTAAGTGTTTTGAGGACAATAAATAAAGTGAATGTAATTTGGTTCCTTGTGAAACAAAGCAAAGTGTAAACATTCATGAAAGGAGGCAGACTGCGGCTTGAGGGAGAATAGGGTTGAGGGTGCATTGAGAAAAACAGAGTCGTGCATTGCAAATGAGAGCAGAGGTTCAATGGTAAATATTGGCTCCTTTATTTCACGACTTTCACTCATTCTAGTTGAGAAATGTGTCCATCTTACACTACATAATTTCGTTTAATTATGCAATAGATGATGAGCTCTTGTCTAGTTTGTAGTGATCTGTTACCAAATTTTGCATTTGTTGGTGACAAGTTAAAAAGTTTAAACTGAACCGGATCAAAATGAATGCATCCAATTGTTAGAACAGTTAATGTATTAAAGAATTCATTTATATGTGGATGTACACCAGAGATGGGGCAGGCCCTGGCCCCACTGGGGCGGCTCCACTTCTTGGGCCACTTGGACCTGGCCCCACTGGACCAGCTCAAAGTCAATGGCGGCCACTTGGACGGCGCTGGCCCACTGGAGCGCGCTTGCACTTTCATTGGCCCAACTGGACGCCTTCCTTCCATTGGCCAGCTGACCCTGGCCCCACCTGGACCCTCCAACTTTGCATTGGGCCCAATTGGACGGCCTGGCGCGCACTGGACCACTCAAGTCATGGCCACTTGGACCGCTGGCGCCAGATGGACGCCTTCACTTTCATATGGCCGGCAACTGGACCTTGCAGCTTCCATTGGCCCACCTTTGGACCCTCCACTTTCTTGGCGCCACTTGGACGCCTGGCCACTGGACGCCTCAAAGTCATGGCCAACTTGGAACCGCAATGGCCGCACTGGACCTTCCAGCTTTCATTGGCCCACTTGGACGCCTGGCCCAACCTGACCGCTTGCACTTCCTCTGGCCACTTAGGACGACCCTGGCCGCACTGGACCCCTCCACTTCCATTGGCCGCACCTTGGACCCTGGCCGCACTGGACCCCTTCAAATTCATTGGCCGCACTGGACCTGGCGCCACTGGCCCTGGGTCCAAGTGGGCCAGTGGGCCCCCAAAAATGGACCGCTGGACCCTCAACGTGGCAGCCAGAAGTGGGGCCGATAATTGGGCGCCACTTGGACCCTGGACTCCCAAGTCTGTTGCCCACTTGGTAAACCTGGAACCCTCCACTTTCATTGGCCCCCGATTGGAGCGCCTGGCCGCACTGAGCCCTCAAAAGTCATATGGGGCCCACCCTTGGACCCCTGGCCCACCTGACCTTCACTTCCATTGGGCGCCAGCTTGGACCTGGCCCACTGACCTTCAAAGTCAATGGCCCACGTTGGACGCCTGGCCACTGGAGCGCCTTCCCTTTCATATGGCCGCACACCTTGGACGCGCTGGCCCACCCTGGACCTTCAAATTCAATGGCCCACTTGGAGCGCCTGGCCCACTGGACGCCTGGGTGCGCAAGTGGCGCGCAGTGGCGCACAAAATTGACCCTGGCGCCCTGGCCAAGAAGATGGGGCCAGGAACGATCCTTCTGGTGGTACACGCTTACGTATTAGTGCTTTGTACAAAATATTCTTTATTCATACATTGCATTTATGAAAAGAATTTTTATACACAGATGCATTGGTGTAACTGAGGTTAAATGCAATACAATGAAGAACATGCGCGAAACATACACATTAAAAGTCTCATTGATGTTTAAAAAAATAAAACTCTGAGGCAGCTTCTCAGTTCTTTATTGGTCAAACTAAATTATTGCAGTAAAAGGTTATAGTAAGACATTTCATAAATAAAATATATGACAAATGATTTTCGAAGAACAATGGAACGTTCATCGAAAGGCCATCTATAAGGGATGCGGGATGGCGGAGAATCAACTTCCGCATATAATATTCAATTGAAGTACAAAACTACAAAAACTTCGGCGAATAAAAAGAATTGAAGATGCCAAAATCAATAATTTTTGAAAATGGGACCAAGCTTTCGTTTGTTCCTGATTCTCTCAGTAATCCAAGCATTCATGCTAGATATGATCTCTAACGTCCTCACCAAGGCTATCACGTCATAAACAATAAGCTCCAGATCATATTTGGAATTATAAAATTTATGTTGCTTACAATCTGGCATATTATGAATAGCAACGGAGGTAAAAAAAAACGCTTGATAAACTGGACCAAGTCTAGCTTAGCTAGATGGCTGATCTCGTGGCATCAGCTTGATTTTTCCGAGTATGCTTTATTTTTCTAGCTTTCCCAGTTGTTGGATGCCACCTCGCAGCATGTCTTCCCATTTCGTTCACCCACCACCCACAACTTTTCTTCCCACAAACGACGCCTTCTCCATTTTCATGCATTTGGACATGCTCCCGATACATTTCAACGCTGCATGACAGCGGCACTGCAATGCGGGCATTGGCAGTAGAATAGTTCGCTTTTCTTCTTTTTCTGTTTTTCTTCTGGAGTTTTATGATGTCTGCCCAAAATGCATTGCAAGTCTATTAGGCATCACCATCCTGCCGCATTTCGAGCAAGGAACGCTCCAGAGTCATCTTCGTGCAGCTTCATATGCTCTTCCAACAGACTTCGATAGCCATCTTCAGCAGCGCAGAGGCGACATCCGAAGTATCTCGTATTGCCCCGATAGTATTTTGTAAAGTTTGGTTCAGAGTCATCAACATCCCGAATGGGATTTTTCCACGGGTTTTCCCTGAGTTTCATCAAAGTGTCAAGGTCGTTTTTAAAAAACACTGGCTCAGGCTCCTCGGCTGGAATATCATCGTCAGAATCAAGAAACAGAGAGGAACTGTGCTCGTAAAAAGTACTTTGAATGTTTTTTCTGGGGCTTTTCCTCTCCATTTTGTTTGACAGTTTGACAATAGATTCGCAACTGGGAATAGATATATAAAGAAGGTGTAATCATTTTTACATGAACAATTAATATGAAAATTAAAAAAAAAATAACATACCTCCAACTGATTTCTCCTGATGTTGAAGAGGTCAGAACACGGTCGTCTCCGTTGTTCTGCGCAGGTTCCTTTTTCGAATGAGATTCAGCGTTTTCTAAAGGTAGCGCTAAAGAGTGGACAGCTTTAATAATCGGCCTGGATTCTATATTCCATTCTTCCTCAAAGTGGTTATTGGCATCCGTTCCTTGATATCCTGTTAAAAATATTAAATGTCCATTGCTTTGTTCATCAAAAGCACCTAAAAATGACGCCAAGTACACAAATAAATAGTACCAATCACAGTTGATTCTGTTTCTTTAGCTTTTCCCATCAATTTTATTTCCCTCTTGGGAATTTTTCGGTTAACATTGTGCCAGTAGCCCTTGTGCAGCGTCAGTTTTTTGTTGAGCCACCCACATTTTTTGCAAACTTGTCCATTTCCGCTTTCATGAAGCTCCTCATGTTCTCGATACAAACCAATACTTGTGAGAAGGGCGTTGCAGTCGGGGCATTTGTAATGATATCTTTTTGGCTTACGTTTCTTTAATTTCTTCCAATCCGAGATATTTCCGGATGACGCTTGCCAATAATGGTAGGGCATGCTCTTTGGATCACTAGCCAGCCACAAATTTGACATGGGATGGCTCAGAGCTTCTCGTGGCAGTTTTGTGGAGCTTCATGAGACTCTTATACGTACTTGTGCTGGCACTGGCGACACGCAAATGTTTACAGCGCGCCGCGCTGGAGGGGGTGTAAGTAGGTTTTGAGGAAGAGCAAAGCGGATGAGGGGTTTTTTCTCACATTATCTGCTCCAGGCTGAGAGTTGAGTGAGCTTTCGAGATTTGAGAGGTTTGTTCATGCTTGCATTTTGGCTGAATCTGGGCTCCAATCTCTGAATGGCAGAGTTGAGATCCCGTGTCGGATTGATGTCAAGTTTGGTGGAGACACTGGCTTTTGTGCTGTTTTCCGGTCATTTCCGGAAAGGGTCATCGGCATTCTTCGTAGCTTCTTCCATTCATCTAGCAGACAAAACAATTGCAATTAATTGTTAATTAAGATTGAGTAGTATAATAACGATCCGGTGAGGTTAAGCAAGATATGCCTATCAGCAGCGTTGAGCTCTGATTGGAATACCGCACAACATCGCTTCGTGTGTCGGCTTTAAGCCCACCTCGTCTCCCTTGACTGGTGAATACGTTCCTTGAGGTCATGGTCAAGAAGCACTTCTTCAGCATCCTTCTCGCACCTCCCAATTTCTTTCAAGGTGCTCGTAAAACTTGTTGACAGTTTCCTGAGCATGATAAGCAGACGCTTACCGACAGTACTCCGGATGGAGTTGACCACAGCTACCTAAAAATCACAGAGTTTGTCGCTCCCGCAATCCCCAACAATATTTGCCGGAGTATAAAAGAAATTTGCACTGGGATGCCAGCTCACTGGCTGAATCGGCCTCGGCGCCACTAAACTACAGTGATATGATGGAGTGATCATTCTCATGGGGAAGCAGGCATAACCTTGTTAAGCTGCGATTGACGCTAAAGATTTGGCATGTATGTTCCATATACGTGTCTTTCACGTATATTAGAGTATCCAAGTCTACATGGGCAGGCTTTTGTCGATTTTCTCACTGAATTTTATTAGCAGTATATAAAATGGCTATACGTAGCAAATAAGCAGTTGAGACAATAAAGCAATAGTCTCTGTATTTGAGGAAAGCGGCCGTGCCACAACCTTCAATTATTCGAAAATTTTGGCATTAAACCATATTTTTTCTAAACAATTTTGGATTTTTCATTCGCCAACTTTTTGAAGTAGCGAACGGCTGGTCCCCCCTCTCCAATCAATATTTTTTCCATGCTAAATCCCATAAGAAAATCAAAATTTTTCATAGTTTGTCAAAATTGACAAAAAGTTGCGATGTGACTTGATACTCAATATACGTATGATAAGACACGTAAATTTAACATACATGCCAAATCTTTGGTCAATCGGAGCTTAAGCAAGGTTATGTCTTCACCCTCGTCAGTTTTTAGTTTTATAACTTGCCCACCAACAAACGTAAACTTTGGTGGACAACTCACGCACAAAATAGACAAGAGCTCATATTATATACTAAAAAAAAATGTTGATTCACAAGGAATTTAGTTTTCTGCACTGAAATTGTTATTGCAGAGAAAATTTGTTTTGCAACCACAGAAAGGAGGGTCTTGTGAAAAGCTTGAGTTGCGCTATGGTAAATGTTGTGTTTTCAATGGTAAAAACGCATCCACTTAACAATAGCAACTTTCACTGATTCTTATTTAGAGAATTGTAGAATTTTTAAATGTCAAATATTAATTGAAAGTCAAAACAAAACAAATTTAAATATGCATATTATAATTTTATTAAGTTACTTTACTTTCTTAATTTTAACTAATAGCAAGGAGGTTGAATAAAAAATAAATATAACACAAATTTAAGCAATCATACATATTTAGTTTGACGTTTATGATGAGTTTTGGTGTGTTTGTTGAGTTGTCCTATTTTCGGAACTCTGTAGGACATTGCTCACAAATACGGTCGTTCCCTGGTATGCCCTCGAGTGAAGGTTGAACAAATCCGACCTTTACATACGCTTTCCACAAAAAATGCAGCAATGACGACGTTCTTGGGGATCCGCGTGAATGCTTAAATAATGAGTTCTGAGATCGCCTTGATATGTAAATGCTTTTGGGCAGTCATTACATTTAAATCTCGAATATTGTTGTGTCGATCCATGCAATGATTTACGCTCTTTGGTGAGCGTATCTTATTTTACAGATGGAACACTGATACGGCTTCTCATTCAAATGGCTCCTTATATGTGCATTTAAGTTATGTCTTTTGGCAAAGGATTTTGCACACATATCACAACGAAACGATTTGTGAACAAATTGCATATGTTTGTTGAATTCTGTCAATTTTTGCATTCAAAACTGCACTGCTTTTGCTACAGAAACACAATGTCTGTTCATTTTTAGATTTGGAAATTTGCGGATGATCTTTGAGATGTGTGGTCAAACTGCAAGTGTTGAAAAACGACTTAGGACATTGTTACAATAAATCTCTCACGCAAATGTGTTTGGATATGACGCATAAAAACACTCTTTATATTTGCCTTTCTTTCACAGAACAAGCACTGATCTTCCACTTACAATGGACTTCCAAAACGTGAGCATTTAATTGACTCTGAACTGAAGGCTTTGGGACACTTGGAACAAAAAATTTTTCTTTTCCATGATAATAATTTATGTGATATTTTAGTCCTGTTAGGGAAGCATACTTTTCCACATAATTTGCACTTTTGCAGCTTCTCGTTTATGCGCAGATGGGACAAGATGCGTTTCGATGGTTGTGGTGATGAACATTTTATCACAGAAACTGCATGGATGTATGCGAGCTTTATGTGCACACTTTATCATGATTGTATAATACACCCTTGGTTGCAAACGAGGATGAACATTTGGTGCACTTGTAGGGCTTGAGCCCGGAATGGGTTTCAAATGTCGTTTCAGGTGGCTTTTGGTATTAAACGCTCTTCACAAATTGTGCAAGGAAATAGTCTTTCGTTGGTGTGAACCGCTAAGATATGGTTTCACGGCAGCCCGACTCCAAACGTTTTCCCGCAAATAATACAATCAAAGGTTTTGTGTTCTTTTTTACCTTGGTGCACTTTACGAACATGATTTTTAAGTCCGGAAGAAGGTAACTGGAGTAAGAGCACTGGGGTTCCTTGCAAATAAAAGGTTTTGCACCTTTTGAATGAGCAGTTTTCACATGGTCAGACAAATTGCACTTGGATTTGTAGTTTTTGTCACACAGCGTGCACTGATGTAGTTGGTTGTGAGTGTGCACTTTCTTGTGTTTAACGAGGTTGCTTTTCAGAGCAAACGACTTTCCACATTTTTTGCACTGATGGACATCCATTTTTGTTTGAAATGGAAGGCTGTCAAAAGTTTTAAAATTTGGAATTTTTTTAACAAATTACAAACAAAAAGATTGTTGGCCATAACAAAGTAAATGAATACAACTTTCATGCATTCTCTCTGCTGAACGAAAAACGTTGTTGTCTTACAGCTTTCAAGCACTCAACTATTTAATATAAAACCCAAGCAGCTTCTTGGGCACCTGTTGGGGCGAATGTATGGTAGGTATCACGCATTTTGTAAAGATTATCCTAAGATATCTGATTAAGCGTTTCATTGTCAGTCATGAAAGTACGTTGTCCTTTAAATAGTGTGAGAACCACTCTTTGTGCATTCACCTTTTCTGCATGCATTTGTACTTGACAGGTGAAATGTTTGAGGTACATCGAACTATTTTTGTACCTTATTCCCTAACACTTGCTTGAAATAATACACGTAGCCATTCCTTTCGTTCATAAGTTGTTCTGAAACCCACCTCTAATATAGCATGCCTAATCTTCAACAATGTTTACCCGACAGCTTGGAAAATTGAGTGCTTAAGTAGCAAAATGTAAGCCTTTCAATGTGAAAACTATAAACGAACAAACCTTTTTTTCAAGATAAAATGCAATTTTACTTTATGTCAAGACTGAAAAATGATTGTGATACCATACTCAAAGAAAAAGCAAGCAGCTGCACATAACGATACGTTCCTGCCATATAATTTTGAATAAATACCCAGAAAAAGTATATTGAGTTGAAATATTTTTAGAGTTTGAAGGCACAAAAAATCAACATCTAGTCGTTGTCTCCAAAGAAAAAGTGTGAATGGGTTTTGTGCAATATGGGGATGATATACATTTAAGTATTCTACATTGTAATGTGGGTGACAAGAAGGGTTAACTTTACTGTTGAAGTTATACATTAGATTTTGATCTATATGCACGGCTTGAAAATTTCCTTACCTGTTAAATCTACATTGTTACCTTCATATCCTGCTTTCAGCGTTGCTTCTGAATTCCTTTTCCTCACACCTTATCTCATTTCAAGCACATGGTTCTCGGTTTCAGGATTTCTAAATTGCATGTATAGTGTGAGCAATAATACGTTTAGGACAATGTCTACTTATGCTCATGTTTTTGGATATTGATGTAGGACTGCCCCAGCTCATAACAATATAATAAATATGTAATGTAACTCAGTTTGTATTGGTTTCTTAATTATGAGTATAATTATTGCTTAGATAATCCCTGATTTTTGTACATTTGAAAATTTGCGTAACAAAGTATAAAAATGCAGCAACTAAATAATTTTGGAAGAAAAAATATAAGAAATATATTGTATTATGGTACTCAAGCTATTTTTAAGCAACAGGATTTAGACTTCAATTCATCTTTAACATCATTAGAACTGAATGTCACTGGTTCTAGGTAACTAAACGTATAAGCTTCTTTTAACTGCCACACTAGGTTGACAATGGCCACTTTCAAACCTTATACAAATTAACACGTAACTTTCAGGTTAACCGTTTTAAATTTAAATTTTTGTTTTTGATAAAATGATTTCATTTTTATTTGACATCGTCGATTCTGGAGCGAGTTGAAAGTTGCATGAAATGTAGAGCCCAAAGTTTTCTCATTCATGTGGCTCTTTATGCTCTTTATGTGATACTCGAGTAGCCCCATTTTCCATTTCCGTTCCTCCAAGAATACACATTGAAAGAGCATATCTTTACAGGTAGGTTTTCGCAAGGGTTGAGTTCTTAGTGTGAGCATTCCCCATAGAATATGCAGATCTGTGTCCACGTTTCACAGTGAGAAGTAGCACATCCTCGTCTTTTGAATATGTGAAGGGAGATGTTCCGTAAGCTTCCTGTTGGCGGAGATGCAATTGCATCAATTTTTCAAAACTCGTTTCCGCCAGCATTCTTATTTCTTTTTTGTCTTTTAAAAAATCGAGCATTAGCAAGGTGGAGTGCTAACCGCTCAAAGAAATTGCTCAGACTAGGAAGTTAAGTGATAATACAAAGTATACGTAGATCGCTTTCCTTCTCGTAAGTTTCTTTTCGATGACGCAAATCCCAAAGCATAAAATTGTTTGATGCCGCAACGCAACATTAATAATTTAGGTATCTGATGGCGACTATAAAAACCGAGACTGGTTTGAATGTAAAACCACTTTTAACGCGCGATTACGTTGGAAAGACTTTCCAAATAATTTAACTCACAAGAAAATTGGCTTGTTTTAACGATATTTTCCCGGCCAAATGGCCAGCATCTAGCATAATTTATGTGGACCTAAATTAATAATAGTGCGAATGTGATATGAATGTAATAAATTATATTTTCTTTCCTACACGTGCAAAAGATTTCTTGTCATTAAACTTCTCTCTTTTATCGAGTTCGCAACACGATTCGGGGCTTTGAGGTAGATAGTTTTAAACTTAATTATAACCATAAATTTTTTTGAGTTTCAAGTCTTTATTACAAAAAAAATTAAGAATATTAAAATAGCCACTTTACTCGCAAAAAAATTGTAAATACAGAGTTTCGTTTTATCGTTTTATCAAGTAGGTAAATAATCTACCCATAAATACCGTAATGTAGAAACAAATTTAAGAAATTTCGCAGCTCTACCCATGTCACTTTTTCTCTCGGTTCTAATAAAGGGCCAAATGTTTAATGCACTAACTAAATAATTTTAACTATTCTAGATTTTCTAATTAAGGTTATATTATAATCATTGAGAGTTGCAATATATGGCTAACAGATTTCCACAATAAGGACAAATATAGTTAAGCAGGTAAATCATTACTTTAACCTAATATTGAGCTATGCAACTACATTCAAACTGTAAATGAGGACATGATTGGAGGTTCTAGAACAGCTGCGTCAAAAACTTATACATTAAAATAGCATAATATTAATGCATCAATAAAAGATTGACAATTTGTGATACACAAAAGTCAAGCAGAGTAAATGGCGTCAACTTATCCACATAATTTACAGAGCCAATGCAAACCCGTAAATCCTTCATAGATGGCAAGAATACTCTTACCCATTTTTGCGTCTTCTTTTCGATAATTCGCGGAGCAACATTCTTCTTAATGAACTGAATTGCATCATCAGCTCCAAAATTCACTTTTGCCATCACACTGAAATACACGATAATAACTACAAGCCCATCAAACCCAGCGGAAAAGAAGAGGATGAATTCCGGTGGGGAAATTTGAGATCCCATGGCTACCAATGTATAAACTCCGAATATCACACACATCGGGATAAGGATCAAAATCACAACAATGATAGCCTTCTGCTGCAACATGTTGAAAAACCGAGTGAGTAGCTGCAGCTGTCTGTAGACAGTTAGAAGTTTATAGAAGGAGTGCCGCCTTGTTTTCAAATGTACTTTAATTTCCAAACATTTTGTGAAGTACTTCGTGTAGGCAAAGATTGAGTAGGCTTGTGTAAATGATATTCCTGTCATATAAAATGCCAGCACTCCAAATCCATCCGTAAATACCCAAAACAGCAACATGCAATAGATGGAAAGTGCAACTAGGGAAGCATTACTCCACGTTGAATTAAATCCATCCTTGCATTCCGGAAGTAGGAAAAAGCCAACGGTTGCTATATTGCAAGGGGAAATAAACCTTTGTAGACATAAACCGAATGAGGCAAATGGGCACGCACACATGCCAAACAGGAAGTAAAATTGGAGGAGTCGTTTCTCAGATGTTTCTATAAGGCCTTCATTTGGACCATAAGCCCCTGAAAAACAAAGAAATGACAATAAAATTGTTTGAACTTAAATGTTTAAAAGTATTATCAAACAATTTCCAACCTTCTAAACATTTTTTCTCGTGATTTACAAGCATATTATAGAGTTCCACAATTTGAGGGGAGCTTCGCACAACCGACCGCTTTGAAACAAGGATAACGGAAAGACCTCCAGCAAAAAAGAGGCTTTCCAACCGTATCGTTGTCTCAGTTTGACCATGATCAAGGTAAAGTTGTGTCCACGTTCCGATGCAGAACAAGGTATAGATACAAAACTTGAGTTCTTCAAATCGTAGTTTGCTCTTTACCGTGAGAAGTAGCCTATCTGCAACTTTGGAATATGTAAAGGGAGATGTTCCATACGTTTCCTGTTGTTTGAGATGCAGTCGCATTAATTTTTCGAGACTGGGTTCCCCAAGCATTTTCGGATTTGCTACAACATTTCAATTAAAAATATGAATCAACTTGCGGCGATTTTTAGTGCTCGTAAAGCCAAGACTAAAAGAGGACTATATAGTATGGACTGGTGCCACAAAGTATAAGTAGATCAAGATCCATCGTTTTATGACGCATTGCTTTAGTCAACCGTTTATTTCAATTCGTTGGCACAAATATAAAGAATTAAGTTATTTTGCAGACGGCTGTCCATGATTTATTAAATTTACCATAAGCCTACCATAATACCATCTTGAGTGGTGGAAATCAAAAATATTTTTCATTAGGCAACAAAGAAAAAATATTAGTGTGTGGAACAAGCTTATTACGTGACCGTTGGGTGAAAATTACTTTAATGAAAACAGATAAACAGATAAAAGTTGTTTGGGACGTCTGGCCTCAGTAAATTTGTGATGAACACGTGCAACTTATAAATTCAGAGCAGATGGAGAATGTTCACCCACGATTAAAGTTATGTAGATTTCTAGCACAAGCAGTTGCTAGAGTGTTAAATATTGTCACCACACAAACCTAGGAATTTTTCAGCACCATACTGAGGTGTTATCTTTAGGATGTTAATGATAAGACGACGATAACTACGATAAGGCTCTTGTTAGTGTCTGTCTTGCGCCCACATTCCGACGCAAAAGAGGGTGTAGATACATAACTTGGGTGTCTCGAATCGCAGTTTGCTTTTCACGGTGAGAAGTAGCACATCCTCCTTTTTTGAATATGTAAAGGGAAATGTTCCGTAAGTTTCCCGTTGGTGGAGATGCAATCGCATCATTTTTTCGAGACTCGTTTCCCCCAGCCTTTTTCTATCTTTCTTATCTCTTTAAAACATCGAGCAATAGCAAGGTGGAGTGCTAACCGCTCAAAGAAATTGCTCAGAGTAGGAAGTTAAGTGATGATACAAAGTATAAGTAGATCGTTTTCCTTCTCGTAAGATTCTTTTTGATGACGCAAGCTCCAAAGCATATAATTGTTCGACTCCGCAATGTAACATTAATAATTTAGGTATCTGATGGCGACGATAAAAACCGAGACTGGTAGGAATGAAAAACCACTTTCAACGAGCGACAGGATGCGGTGAGACGAAGCTCAAATTATTTAATCTTACAAGGAATTTGCTGGCCTTGCTAGGTTAAATAATTTGGTTGTTTATGAAACCATAGATTGATCTCATAACCAACTGCCCAGCTTTCAGCATATCTATCTAATGTGGACCTAATTATAAAAAGGGCAAATGTGATATGAATGTGCTCAATTATTTTTTCATGCCTACACGTGCAGAAAATGTCTTTCTCATTAAACTCCTCATTTTTGTTGAGTTCTCAAAGCGATTCGAAGCTAAGAGGTAACTAGTCTTTAGTCAGAAATTTAGATTCGTATAACCTGATTAGTGGCTAAGCCGAGTGGAGTTTAATGAGTTATTAATGTAACCACGTCTCACACGGTAGCCTTAAGATTAAAACGATCTGTTTAGAGAATTACATACAGACATGAATGGCTCATGAACGCTGAAATTCTTCAGCACGTTTGCTAAACTGGAAGTTTTGGTTTTGTAAAAAAATAATCTAGGTTAAAGACAGAATTCTAGACAGAGCTAATGAGTACTTATAATAATATTTACCGGAGTTCAGTTTACCATGTCACTTTCTATAGAATTAGATCTTCTAGCTTAAAAGTCCAATATAAATGATGGTAGTCGTCGAATGGATTTTTTTCATAGGCATTATTCGGTGTCGTGTTTTTGCCATTGTTATTACCATAAGGCAGTTTTCTAGAACAAAATATTGTTTGAGGAACCGATGTCCACCATTTAAAGTTTCGAAAAATTCCCCACGCAGAGTTCAGGTG
>LJIJ01004175.1:0-15740 GCA_001718145.1 Orchesella cincta
GATAGCACAGGGTAATTGTTGGTGGATACGAAAGGAGCGGGAGCCTGATTTGCCAAAACTCGTAACAACAATGTCTTTATTTCCTTCTGCTCAGATTCAAGCACAGCCAACTTGAGTAATACTTCGTTCTGAAATTTTATAAAGTGGTCAATTTTCATTATGAGCTAATAGCCAACTACATTTATAATGTGACCAGTGTTTAAATGTGTACATACTTTCATTCACAGTTTCTACTACAGCATTGTTCTCGTCATACTCTGCAAAAGTTAATAGTGTTAGAATAGTTTCAAATTGAAAATAAATGGATTAGTTGCTACTGAGTCTTTTTACCTTCTGTACCAGAATTATTCTGTTGGTTGGCACAACTTTCGCTTATGAATTCCACGCTCTCAGGGAACTCCTCGTAGTCGCTAGTTGGAAAATTGGAAAAAGCCACCGGGTAGAATGACACTACCGTTTTCCGCAGCTACCAAAACAGATGTAATTATTGATTGGACCGTCGATTAACAAATAAACAAAGATTTAACAGAAAAATAACTCTAACCTATAGTGGGTTCGAAATTGAGCTGAGGTGGGCGCAAAACAACCGGAGGTTCTATTTTGCGACGTTTCCGTAACCTTGTCTGCTCCACATCCGTCGTATCAACATCTGTACTTTCAATATACTTTTTTGCTCGTTTTGCTGCTCCGAATAGTCAACTAGATCAAAGATATTTTATGTACAAACAAAAACTGTAAACATTCTAATAATTATTGCTGTTAATTTTAGACTTACCGTAGTGTTTGACGACATCCACTGCATAAGAGCTCCATCCTTTCCGTGGCTTGCTTTCTGGATTTGAGCACAATTTACTACGGTTATTACAATTAGTAGGAGGAAACTTGCAGTAGTTTTCCCATCTGAAGATTCCAGCCATTTGATCGGTACCACTTTCACATAATTGTCGATTTTGAAGTGCACAACACAAAACTTCATTTAGTTTTCCGCCATTATTCCAATGAGATTAACAATAGAATAAAAATTAGTGAAATAGTTTTTAGTAGTTTGTTCAGAAATCGATCTGCAAGTATCAGGCAGTCAGATACAAATCAAGATAAATAAGGTGATGATACACTGGAAGAAAAACAATTTAAGGTATATTTTTTCGCTACTGATGGTTCCGAAACGATAAAATTATACAGAAGGGCAAGGTATGCTGACACAATACCGCCTATGCATGTTACCTCTTCCCGCTGAACCACGTGATATTCTGTGCACAACAGTAGCGCTGATAGCATTGTGATGGCTATTCGTGTATTCAACCGCTACTTTACACAAGTGCTGAATAATGCAGGTGTAGCCAACAGCGAACCGTTAGCGTAGTATAGAATAAATATTTTCTGATGAAATGCCAGTACTGGTCCGACGTCAGTTTTCCAGTAATGGAAATACCAACACTTAGCCAATCTTTGTATCGGCTGAGCCATCACATTTCCAATGTTTGTGTCGCTGGGGATATGTTTTAAAATGTAGTATTTTTGTGGTTTCAGCCCTAAATCTTTGAATTCTGATTACGATATATCGATTTCTACTGTTTACAGTGACTATTATGTACAATTTCATCTCTAATTAGAGATAAAACACTGTACCGGAACGTGTACCGGTTCATTTTCAAGTACCGGGTACCTGTACTTGTACCGGGGGTAGATTTAACATGTACCGATGTACCTGTACCGAGGACCGGACATAATTTTTTAAGGTACCGAATACCTGTACCGGGTACCGGAACTACTTTTTTTATGTACCGAGTACCTGTACTTTGTGCCGGAGGTGTTCCGGTCTCCCAGCTCTGATGCTGGGATAGAGCACTCTAGCGTCTTGGTGTTCACGTCGGATGCAAAAGTAAACACGAATGCGTCCCAGAGGCTACAGTTGAGTATGACTGAAAACTTTGATAATATTGATCGATGTAGGACTTTTGCCAGGGTTTATAAATGGGACAGATTTGAATACGAAGCAGGAGAAATGATGGAGTGACTCGTAGCAGAGGGATTGTAAGTGGAATTTAAGTCTATGGTGTCTTTTTTGTCCAAAATATATTTTCAAAACTGGATGAATTTTAGATTTTGCAACACTGGACAGGAAGACTACCTTTCTGAGTGTGGCCTTTTTGTGGTTGTGTTCACACCGATGGAATAATACCCGGAGACAGGGGAATTTTGGAGCGGAAAATGGTTGCGTCCAGTTCGGAACAATAAATTTACATTCAATTGATGATTGTCATCCAAAGTAAAACTTAACGTAATTTGTATAACTTGTCATTCATACGAAAGATATATTTGTTTGCTCTCCTGGAAAATACGTTATTTTTAATATTAAGGAATACAATATCCATGAGATTCTGTGGAAAATGTATTTATTCACTATCAGCGTTGAACAAGATTTGTGATAAAAATTGATAAAACACTGAGAGTTGACAGGGACAAATGAAGTAACAATTATCAAGATAAATGTGTCAATTACTAGGTTTCTCTCACAAGTAAAGTAAACTTTTGGAATTTGTCATTGAACTGTCATCGTGATCACAAAGTCATCAGGATTCTTTTTGGTTGCAAACCATTCGATTTCAACACGTCTCTTTGGCATCAGACTACATAAAACACAATTAAAATGAGGCAGGCAAACTATTTTTTCGGAGTAATATTCCAACTCAGTTTTGTGGGGCTATCTGCAACGCAAGGAATTCGTAAGTAAATCCATCAGTTAGGCCTATGATTATAATTGATTTAAACAAACTAATTTCTTTAAAACAGTTACACAATGTGGTCAAACACTCCGGGCTGATTTCGGGACCATTGAATATAAGCTCAACCAAACCTACGATGCGGGAGAACTATGTGCTTTCATAATTCGAGCAGATCGCTACTCAGATTTCAGCTGGAAAATGGAATCTCATGGAATTAGTGAAGCAGATCGTTATTCCATCCAAATTGGGATTTTCGTTGAAGTTGGGATAATGAGTGCGGCTTATTTCGACCCAGTGTTAGAATGGACACCGTCAGCAACCCCTGATGTTCAAGGGATGGGTGCAGTAGTCGTGTTTAGAACGAACAGCAGCCGTGGCACAGGATTCCGACTCAGCTACACTTCCGAGCCGGTAATTAATGAGAAATATGAAGGACCTGATGTGATTTTAAACAACGCTACTGAATCAGTCGCAACACAAATCAATCTTCCTATTAACTCGAGCTACGCAGGGGAAATCCACTTTAGCATTATTGTGGCGACTTCCAACTCTAAAGTTATTTCTGACGGGAGTTCCCATCTCAAGTTGACCCTTGACGAGCAGTTTAATAATGTCGACAGGTGCAGGACTGTTGCTAGAGTTTATAACTGGGATAAGATTAATTTTTATGGAAACATGGTGGAAGGGCTATTGGAGGAATGGGTGTAAGTACTCCATACATTTAATTTCTGCAAATGTATATTACTCTATCATGGATATTTTGGTTTAGATTTTGCGCGGATAATCACAAGGAGTTTCTATCGGAGTACGGTCTTTTCGTTGTTGTTTTCTGGACGGATGGTGTCCACGTCGGTGCTAGGGGGAGTTTGAGCACGGAAATGGTGAAGGTTGGAGTAAAAATATAATTTAATATTTGAAAGTAATATTTTTACCAGTAATCAGGATACATGTTTTATTTCTCCTTTCATTAAAATAAACTTTATGACTAATTCCTGTATCAGAACATATCTACGTTGCACCATAAAACGAGTTAATTGATAAAATGATTTAATGAAATGGTGGAAATCATAATACACAGCACTAATTCGCTTCCTCGCTCACTGACATGTAAGCATACACTTAAAAGACTTTTTTTCTAATTATTTTCAAGATAGCAACACAAATGACTGAAACCAAGAAAATATGCTTCTTCAAGGTTTGGTATCCGAAAGCCACAAGAAAATGTGCATAATTCAAAAATCGAAGTTTACCGAGCGAGCTATAATTCATGCTTAAGTGTTAGTACAAACGTAATCGTGTTCATTCTTGACTCGACTGTTGAGCTGCACGATCGTGTTTGTGTTTTCTCCGTTGATTCAAGGGCTTAGTTCACATTTCTGCAAATTTATTTTGAATTGTAGCTCATCTGATAGTTTGATTGGTGATAATGTTGAAAGCACCGATTGTCCTTGTCGAGGGTCATCACGAAATGGAGGAGTCACCGCCAGTTGAAGCCATTTCTCCTTCAATTAATGACCTCCCTCCTGAAGTAAGCTTTATTCATTTCAAAGCATTGTTTTATAACAGTTAAATGTGACTTGGAATAAAATTAGTGTTTAATATTCATTGGTATTCTTTAATTCTAGTTGCTGACCATAATTTTGGAGTTCGCGACGTTGGATGTAGATCGCAAGTCCATGTTGGCTTACCGTTTGGTCAACTCCCAGTGGAAAGACGTGTTGGATTCCGTCATCGAAAAGAAGATTGTCTCGGAGTTTCCAACTTTGAAATCTTTCCAGCAATGTATATCAAGAACGTCGATGACCCACTTGAACTACCTGTTTCTGCTCCTGCCGGTGAAAACCCTTCCGTTCAATTCCTCGCTTTGTATGGAACTACTATCAATGCCCCTCAATGGATTTTCAAAAGCTTCGTCATTTTACGAGGACGATTTTACCAGCCTTCGCATCAAAATATGCTGAACACCTCACCACCTTCTGTCTCGAGGTCAACTAATTTCTATAAAGACACTGAATGCGATGCTCGGCTCAATGTCCAACTTGAAGCGACTCAGTTTACAAGTGAAAGAAGATGACACATCACTGAACTGGACTGTCTTCCTACCCCGCCACCTCTCCATGCCTCACCACCTTGGATTTCATGAGTTTATATTGGGAACGAGATCCAATAAAATAGATTTGATTTACGTGTGGCTTATTGCCTCTTATGCTGACCAACTGGTGCGATTGGACCTAAACACTCGCCGCTTCCGTTTCCACCTCTTCAGGCAAGCCACGAATACACTCATGCCTTTCCAGGTGGCGAAACATGCTCTATCGCCACCACCTCTGAGGTGGCCTTTAGGAAGCTGAAAGAACTAGTTGTCGTTCATCGGAGTCGTGAGTTTTTTAGTCACAGCGAAACCCCTGCGCTTCGACGGCTGACTGTATGCTCAGAGGATAGCACGTTTGATGAGGATGTAAAAGTTCCTTTCACTTGGAGGACGTGATAACCTTCATCGACAAGTGTAGCAACACTCTTGAAACTTTCATTATGAAAATGCATGGGAAGAGATCAGGACGACTAAACCAACTGGAGCCAATGGCAGTAGGAGCTTTCGTTCCAAGGTTGAAATCGCTCACAATATACCCGGTCGACAATACGCGAAGTCGTCTAAGAACTTCCTGGTCAAGCTTCCTGGTTTGAAAACTCTCAAGCTAATTTCTTAGGCCCCATGAATTTGACCACCATATCACCTTAAACCAAAATCAGAATGGTGATAATGAAGCCAACAAAGTTTTGAACGAGAGCAACCAAAATGCAGATGAAATTGTTGCACTGAAAGAGCGATTAGTTTCAATTTTCGAGCAAATGACGACGGATGACCGAAAGAGAAAGTGGCTTATGCGGCTATTGACAGATTGATCCCGGAGGCTGAAGAAGATGATGAAGTTATTGAAGAACATTGAAGAACATGAAGTTATTGAAGTGTGAAGATGATGATCAGATGAAACAGCTGGAAATTGAGATAGATGAACTTTCTTCGACATTGAGTGCTGCTCGGGATGACAGAGCTGCCATTTTTCAACGATTGGCTGATCTAGGAGAAAATAAAGAAAAGGTAATGGTTCAACAGTTGCTCGAGAGGGTAGAACTTTGGTCGACTTGTCCAAGTCTGCAGACTCTTTCTGTCAGATCTGGAGAAAGCCTGATAGGAACGTATTTTTTGTTCAGAGAGGAGATTCGGCTTGAGAAGGTGGATTGGAAGATGACAGACATATTTAACCTAATTAATCCTACAAAATTACTTGATTCATCTCTTCACTATGAAGGGATTTTAAATTGTTTAAAAATTAATTAATCATAGTTGTAATGTATCTCTGTAAAAGGTTATTAACCAAATGTTGATGATTCGGGTGCTTACATTTAATAGTAATTATTAAACTCTGATATAAAAACGTTTTTAAGTGACAAGCATTCACTCTGCACTCTTTCAAAACAGCATTTTTTTGCAAAATGCGTTGAATCCTTTGTCTTCCAAAGAAATGCCCTCATACTCTGTATCTCATAATGCCCCAAACTGGATTTTAACAAAGCGCGTAGTTCAAACTCAAAAATTAGCACGGTTTTTTATGCACGGCGTGCCTGCTCTTGTTCTTTGCGTTTTACTCCAACCTTGAGCAAATCCTAATTTCTCACTCAGTCTTTTTGGAAAGTAATTAGTTTCAAACGAGTTAACTCGGGAATTGTACAAAGTTTCACCTGATTCAAAGTAAAGGATAATCAGTGGAAGGTGAGTATCTTTTTAATTTATTGCATTTTAATCAGCTGTTTTTGAACTTTTAGTTATGGTAATTTACTTTCCCTTTGTGCAGATGGAGTTTAAATCACGGAGGAAGTACGAGAGGGTCCAAACGACCGAGGGATTCTGAAGAAGGGACGAGATTAATGATCATCATCCAGCTTCAAAGCAATCCAAGGCTGCCGGCAAATATCTGAGTCCTCAACAAGCCCTTAACCAACACGGCTCAAAGTTGACGCTGTTTGAGAGAACTGAAATCGTCACCTTCCCTCAAATCTATTACCTGGGCTTGGAAGCCAACAAAATTGGGAAAATTCTGAGCACCACCTCCGTCCTAATGACGGTTACGATGACTCAGAAAAGTTCTATATTCACCGAATGCACGACCACATCAGCTACCGCTACGAACTGCTGGAATCCTTGGAAAAGGGGACACCTCCCAAGTTTTCAAGGCCTTGGACCACAAAACCGGTGCTCACGTCGCTCTAAAAATCATCCGGAATGAGGATCACCTCCAAATCGACGCTGAGCAAGAGGTCTCCATCCTCACCCAGCTGAAGAACAATGTTAATGTCGTTGAGATCCTGGACTCGTTCCAATTTCGGAACCATAGCTGTATCGTTTTCGAACTTTTGGCTCGGAACCTGTCCCGCCTCAAGTTTGAAACTTGTTACAAAGGATTTACACCCCAACAGGTCAAGAAGTTTATCATTCCGTTCTTCAGTGTCTCCAAGTCTCTCTCAGGAACAAATCGTGCATGGGGATCTCAACCTCGAGAATATCCTTCTTAAACAGGAGTATAGAGACGAGATCAAGGTGATTGACTTTGGTTCCAGCCTGTTTTTGAATGAGGAGGGTTCCACTTCTCCATATCTTCAGGGCTGTGCCTACCGAGCACCTGAGCTCATCTTGGGAATCGAGTACGGGACGCCTGTTGACATGTGGGCGGTTGGCTGCGTTGTTGTGGAGCTTTTCACCGGACAAAAACTCGTTCCTGGTGAGGATGAGCAGGATCAAATGGCGTGTATTTTGGAGGTGCTTGGAAAACCTCCGAAAGGTTATCTACAGAAGGCGACACGAGCTAAGGAGTTCTTTAGTGATAAGAATAACATGATTCCGGCGTATTGTGAGGAGAAAACGAAGAAAAATGGAAAGAAGATTTTGGTTCCGAAGAGGAAGGAAAGTGGGAAGATAAGAGGACCTCCAGGAACCACGGATTTGGAACTTGTGCTGGGAATGCAAGGCGCTGTCAAGCCGGTGTTTTTGGATTTCGTGAAAAGGTGCTTGCACTGGGTGCCGGAAGCGAGGTTGAAACCTTCTCAGGCTCTAGCCCATCCTTGGATCAGGAAGATGAGCTCAAAATCTCTGACGAAGAATGGAACCGTTGGTGGAGGAGGTGGAGGGGCGTTTGCGGGAAATGTTGCGGCTTAGAACCAAAAGAAGTTGGTTGGGAGAATTAACTAAATAATCATTTTGTTGTTGTTTAATTATTGTGCCATTTTTGTTGGAATTTATAATAAAGATTATATTGATAAACAATTTTTTTCTAAACTATACATGTAACTTATTTTATTCATTTAAAAAGATCATTTATTTAAAAAGACATTTTACAAATGCAGCACGTTGAGCCTCAATCAAGTCAAAGCGTCGGCGTTGTAAGTGAAAATTTGGCGTATTGTGTATTGTGCACAACAATTAAGCCATAAGGGAAGCGAAGCTCTCAGGCTGAAAACAGCTCGACATTTAAACATCATAAAAAAGAGCCCTTAATGCATTGTGTGTGGCTCGTGCATTTTCATTGCGTAAAGGAAACAACTCGAGAGACGACGAAACAATCATTTTTGTTCAGCTTTTCTTTGTGTCAAAGTTAAAATAGTTGGCAGGGAATTGCCTGTCGACATTTAATTGTTACGTGGATTATTACCAGTTGTGGTGCTAAAGGTGTTTTCATAGAGGCTGTGGCTGGCTGTCGAACGTCAACCAAAAAGTTTTTTGTGAGTTCAAATGTGGATTTTTGTTTGCACAAACCAAATTGGAGTTTTGACATGTTTTCGAGTTGAATTTATAATTGTTTTGTGTTGTTTAAGTTTTATAATCGTTCAGGATTATTAACAGTTAACTTGGGTTGGGTGGAGATTCAAACATAGCGAGGATGTCCGAACTAGAAGACCTGATAGACCCTGTTAAGGACCTAAAGTTGGATGAGCAGCCGGATGACAAGAAGTCCATGGCAGATCTACCTCCTGAAGCAAGTCAATTTTCTTGTGGTTTACTTCATAATGATTTGCGATCAAATGTTTTTTACGTTGTTAACCATAATTGATAATGACAATCTACTTTTTCCAGGTGGTGACCATCATTTTGGAGCATCTGACGAAGAATGAAACGAGAAACAACATTTTGGGCTACAGACTTGTAAACTCCCAGTGGCGTGACATCATTGACCCTTCTCGAACAGAGGATTATCTCTGGGCTTTTCCAGTCTTCCCTCGAATGACGACTTTGTGCGATACAAATGGCCAAGATCTCCACGTTCTCCCACCATTCTCAATGTTTCCTGCTGGCCAAAACCCGTTTCCATTCAACTCCCTTGTTTTGGATGGACGGATTGACGTTGACGGCGAAACTGGTCGAAACAATTTGCTAAGCTGGGCAACTCATCTTCAGACGATGGGAGACTTTATGTCGACATTTGGACGCTACCTCACCTCCTTTGAGCTCCAAGATGTGATTCTTCCGGGGATGAATTCCGTGATTACTCTACTCAGCTTTCTGACCTCCCTGAAGCATCTTAGCGTCCAAAACGTGGAATTTCCTGATCGGGTGATTGAACCAAACGCTGTTTTCCAAACCCTTCCACCGCTGCCCGATCTCACCACCTTGGTAGTCAAGTCAGATACACGTTTCGTCAACCGATATGACTATGAACCTGGCCAGCTGGATGATAAATGCAACCTTTTATATGTTTGGCTGATTACGTCCTATGCTGACCAACTGTTAAAATTGGAGCTGGAAACATTCCAGACGCTTCCGGCATTTCAGCGACGACTCCAGTATTACTATTCCTTCCCCGACGGTGAAAGACTTGTGATCGCGACCACATCCGACTCAGCCTTCCGAAATCTCAAGAAACTGAAGGTATCTCGTCCCGACAAGTATTTTCTCCGTTTCAGTGACATTCCACAGCTGCAGCAACTCTCTGTTAGCAACATAGTTGATGAAAACAACCCTGACTTACTGGACATGACTCCGTACCACCCAGAAGTGCTGGACATGACTGAGTTCATCAGTAGATGTCGGAACACCCTTGAAAATCTTCGGTTGGACATCGATTTGCACACTTTGATGGGCTACGAAGCCAGGCTTCTCCTTTGTATTGAGGGAGTTCTGCCACCAATCAACGGAAGCTCTCTCCCAAAGATAAGACGTCTGGAAATACATTATTCGATGCTCAACGACCGAAACAACCGCGACTCCTCAGTGTACTACACAATGATGACCAGGTTTCTGGCGGTGTTTCTCGCCCTCTTTCCTGCTTTGGAGACGCTTCACTTTCTCCGCTTTCCAGCTATTTTCATTAGCTCAACAAGTGAGGTTGAAACTATAAACGGCACCGTTAGGGCTGGGAATCCCCCTATTGTTGCTGTGAAAACCCGATTCGCCTCACTGGAAAAAGAGTTGTATGAACAGAACAGGATCTTTCATCAACAGCACGCAGCAATTCGTGATGAAGTGGAGGATCAGGATGAACGTGATGAACTAGAGAATGAGGTTGAACAAGAAATGCACAACGTGACGACTACTTTCAATGTGCAGAGGGCTGAGATTTTGACCGAATTGGCAGCTCTGGGTGTGAAGAAACAGGATGTAGTTGTGGAACATTTCCTCCAGTCTCAAGGAATTTGGAACACGTGTCCCAATCTCAAACTGGTTTCTGCCAGTTCTGGGGACAAGCCTGAGGGAGATGTCTGCCTCATTCGGAGACCAGAAGAAGTCTGAGCTGAAGTAGTTGTGGACAGGAGATTTACCAATTATCAATATTTCATTTATTTATTAATATATTAGCCAAGTTGAGAAATATCTACAGTATTATTATTACAATTGTAGTGGGGTTAATTCGTTTTGTTAATGTTTGTAAAAAGTTTCTTTGGATTAATGTTTAATTTCCTTGCAAGTAAAACAAACTGAAAAGAAATTAGCCTCAATTCTGAATGGATGACAACTGGTTTATTTTCCGAACATACTAATTCAAATGGACCATCTGTAAAGCAATTTAAGTAAAGCAAAATATTGGATTAATGAGCAAAAGCTTTCAACAAGACAGGAAACGCCAGGACGCTTTCATCGGAGAAACTCCGCTCATAATGTTCACATCACACGGCATGACCTCCGATTTTAAAATCGAATTTGTGCCTATAATGTAGGCCCACAATTGTTATGTCAAAATCCAGCTTACCAGGCTGGGGCAATATGAGATCTTTGACACAGGGGCACTTTAATACATTTCAAAGGGAGGGGCATAACTCCGACGTTTTTCAACCAATTGACCTCAAATTTTGAACACATATTCTCCAAGCGATTCTACAGGAGGCTTTTGAAGGGTTTTTTGAAATTCGAAAAAACGCGCGCGAAATATCAAAAGTGCGAGGAACACCTTCTGGCCCAGGCGTTGACTGATATTTTTGCTGGTTTTGTTGGGGAGAAGTCTTAAATAAGTCCATGACGTTTCCACCCTGTTGGCCTGTCCTTGCTCACCTCCTGGAGGTTTTCCACTGGAAGCCTTCTTACTAGCTGCAGACTTGATTAGCATATTACCAAGTAATTCTCCCATTTCGTGAACAGCCTTTGATTTATCTTCATTGTCGGCATGTGAATTGTTCTCATGCTGATCAAAGTGTGGAGCCTAACCAGTCCAGGATCTGGTGTAGCTGAGTTTCGCTTGAAAAATTGATCAAATCTTGAGATACCACTCGCCTCTTTAGATTCTAGCATGTCCAAATCATGCTTATGTCCAGTCTCAATAAGGCATTTGCCACTGGATAACTCGGCCTTTAAGTCCATACTAATTTGCTCAGTGCTCGTTTCCAATACGGAATCAAAATCGTAAAATTCTACATCTAAACAGCACAAAAATCTCGATCAATCTCTAATACTCTGCCGATTGTCTAAATTTCAAGATGGCAGACCAGCTTCTTAGAACTTGCTTTGTTGGCCGATCAGTCAGAAAAAGAAGTAATGTTATAAATACTATTGATAACGAGGTGCTCAAGCAAGCTTTCCTTAATCAAGTGAAAACAATAAGTTTTAATTGTCTGATCCAGGAAGGATTGCCAGCTTCAACGTCCGGTGACAAATTCAGATTTGTTGATTTTGCTGACTAATGTAAGAGAGATTGAGGAGGGAGAGAATAAACTAAAAGGGTTTTATGTTAAAAGAAACTATTCCAGTATACATGTATAAGGTATATTCATATTTAAATACTTTAAATTAGAATATTTGTTTATTTACTAAAATATAAATTATGTTAAATGGGTTGTATGTCGATATGTGATGAACCTTATGGAAGTGTATTTAAGGCGAAGCATGAGACATGGCAATTTCACTTTTTATCTTATCTTGGATGGAGTCCCTGTTGGTGGAGTAGGTGAGCGATTCACTATGCTCGCTAGCAGGTAATACTGTGAGTGATTCACATGTATCGGCGTTCTACGTATTTCTTATGATTCTGGAGATGATTCTTATGACGTTTCAAATCTATACTTTCTTTAGAATAAATTTCCTTTAAACTACATCATGATATTACTTGTGTGTGTGAACCCTATACATTTCTTTCAATATAACATAGAACGTTATACATTTACCCCTTTTGGAAAACAGCGAGACAACATGATCAACAAACGACATGTATATGAGTTAGTTCTCTATGAATTCTAAATAAATACATACATGCCCTCGACAATGATAAAATAAGAACGCATTCGTATCCGAATGGATTAACACACACACAATGTCGCTTTGTATTAAAAAATCTCCGGCTAATAATAATGAACATGATGCTTCAGACATAAATTTTCCATACCAAAAATATGGTTTAACACATGATCGTCTGCCACAATCTGACGATGCCTCTCTTTAAAGTTCCAAAAAGTGTACGCAAATGGAGCTGGGGTCTTTTTTGTCCCCCGCACCCCTGTTTTGGGGCCATAAAGGGACATATGTCCTCGTACAAGATTTCCACCCATATGTTCCCCTTAGCCATCCTAATTGTAGGACTAAAAGTTCTTTGGCTTCAAAACGCAACCTTCAGCTAGATCTTTTATCTAGATAGAAAAGTCGGACGTGCTATAGACCGTTACAACATAGAGCAACACTACCACAGAAAAAGGCGCCTAATTCATTCTGTCAAACTCAGAATGTCTGCTGCCTCTGGGACAAGAAGCGAATACTTGTTCATTCCCGTCTCTGGATTACGACTACGTGTAAGCTAGAACAGCTCATTCTTATAATCCAAAACAAAGATAGCTGAGTTAAAATTCTGATCATCAATTAAAGGTTAAATTTGTTAAAGTTTCAAGATGGCAAACGTTGAAAATAGCAAAAAGTCCAGCGTTGAAGCGACATCTTTGGAAGATCCGGTTGTTCCGGGACAGAAGTGTTCCAATCCGATGTTGAATAGTTTGGTACGCAACTAATTGTGAACTGTTAAATCCTACTGAACTGGTTATAAATACAATGATGTTATTTATCTCGATTTTTGATTACAGGTACTCCAAACCCTTTTCGAACATGCATCAATCACGGAGATGAAGACGTATCGGCAAGTTTGCAAACTTTGGTGGGAGGAGTCTCTTCCTCAATGGCGTCATCGCGTTTGGATCAGAATGAATGATAACGGAGGTGAAAAATCTCTCCCGATGTTCCGCTACTTGGAAATGCTTAGTTCGTCAAGTGATCCATTTCAATTTGCAAAGCATCCCTACAGGAAATTTAACCTCAACGTCCTGCAAAACCGCACAGTTGACAAAGCTGAAATGGATGAGTTGTTCACTCGACAGTTCGACTTTTGGAGGAAGTGTGGACCAACAATGACGCATTTAGAAATATCAACTTCAACCATCCGATGTGTTGATGACTTTGAAGCGATTCTATTCCGTTTCCTTCCTAAATTGGTATGCTTGGATTTAAGTGACGTCTACGTAGTCGACCGTCGACTGGACGAAATTGAGAAAACTTATTTGAAGGAAGCCCCTTCTGAATCGATAAACAACAGCTTCGAAGAGTTAACAATATGGCAGAGTTGGCAGGAATTACTCCCAGTCAGTTGGACTCGGCTTCTCTCGCACTTTCCTGGAATCAAGAGGTTGAGCATCACAATCAATCAAGCAGGGTTTCAGCCATATTCTCCTGGAGGAGAACTAGCCGACATTTTGAGCGCAATGATAACCCTTGCTCGAGATGAAGGCATTTCTTGGAAACTAGAGAAACTGGATCTTCTTATGATGTAAATTTTTTTAAGAATTTTTGAAGAGGGATGAATTTGTAGATTGTATGTAACTTTGTTTTTTATTGTGTAGGGGAGAACCAAGGGCTGTCGTATTGGAGAGTCGTCATTCGGACTTGTTTCGGGAGCTCCAACTACCCTTAACTTCGCTGTGCCTCCATATTGGAGTTGGAACACCGAGATCCGTCCTCAGATCTATTTTGGAGACTTGTGCCTTCACATTGCGGAAGCTGATGGTTTACGCTGAAGGTTTGACCTTGAATGATGTTGGTGAGGAAGATTTTCCATACGGAGTTCAACTGGATACGCTCTCCGAGTTGTGGCTGTCTGGGAGGCTCCTTTGTGATAATTTGAACTTTCTCCCGTTTACTCCAAACCTGACTAGTCTCATTCTTGCTCAGGATGTCGGTATGACGTTAATTTCTGAATGACTTTGCTTGTTTGTTTGATATTTGTGTTAAAATAGTTGCTAAATAATTTATAGGAGCAAGTCTACGTGCCGCTGAATCCTATGTTTCAGGCCATCCATCTTGGTTTCATATATCATGTATGCTGTCACAAGATGAGATTGATACGGATGGACATCTTCGTGAGGCTTCTTTATCTATTCTTCGGGCCACCGACTTTTCCCAACTGGAGCATGCTGTTTTCCCCAAATTGAAGGAGTTTATCGTAAGTGGAAGGCAGGAAACAGTTTGCTTTGCGGATAGTGTTGCAGCTTTAGCAAGGCTGATGCCGAATTTGAATACGCTCATGTTGGGACTGGGAAATGACGGGTTTCGAGTGGTTTGCAAAGCTTGGAAGCAACTAGAAGTACTGATCGTTCGCCTTACCAAGTGGACCAGTTTGATTGACAGGAACCATTCGTTACTCAAACATCGTCTGCCAAACTCACGGATTTGACACGTACGTTTTTACTAATAAAATATTTAACAAATTAGCTAAATTTTAATTCTCCCTAAATTAAATTGTTTTCTGAATTTAGGATTACGCTACTTTGGAATGGGGTTTGAGAGTGCGAACAACCTGAAAGGAACTTGTCTAAGGAGTCGGTCCTCAAACGCAATCTTTCCTTTAAAAAATCTTCAGGTATTACTGCGGTTTACAACTTGGACACGGTAAAGAGCAATATTATACCCGTCACTTAAAAGGTTTTTAGTTAGAAGTTGTTAATCGTTTATATTTGCTTTGGTTACTATTAAACTAGATAGGTGTGGAAGTTCGAGATCAATTGCTGTCCAAAGTTTCCAAATTCCAAAATTCATGAAGATGACGAGGATGTTGAGGAGTGGGAATTTTGCTGAAAATATTCTTAATTACATCGTTGACAAATGAGGCCGGCAACTGCTAAGTGGCAAGTGAATGTGGACCTCAACACAGGAGCGCAAGACATACCGTCGGAAGTGATAATCCTTTATTACGGTTGGAATTTGAAATCTGAGCGTTGGCTGGAATTTTGGAATTGTAATTAAACTTATTAAAAGAAAAGGAGCGATATGCCAATAAAACGTGTAAAACGCCAAATTTAGGTTATCATGCTTCAAAAGAATTTATCTCCAATTTTTGCAATATAGGGCAAAATTGCTTATCGCCTAACATTATTTAAAAGGTGTTTGAGCATCTTACTGAACATTGACAATTAATACAAACATATATACACTTCCTATTCAAGCGCGACTAAAGTATGTGGCCGATGCGCTTAAAAAACATTTGAAACATAATTTACGCATAT